>JAVXUM010000046.1:11078499-11090088 GCA_035590655.1 Pouteria glomerata
TGTGATAATAAGGCTGCCATCCATATTGCCTCTAACCCGGTATTCCATGAAAGGACTAAGCACATTGAGATTGATTGCTATTTTGTAAGAGAAAAGATTCTACAGAATGTGATTAAAACCAACCATGTGAAGTCTGAAGATCAGCTTGCAGATTTATTCACCAAAGCACTTGGAGGTCCAAGAGTAAAGTTTATTTGTAACAAGTTCGGAACATATGACATATATGCTCCAGCTTGAGGGGGAGTGTTAAGTATTAATGAGAATGTGATTAGTCTATGTATAGGAGAATGTGTTTGGTCTAGTGTTTAGTCTAGGTTCATCTTATTAGAATGTGAATGGTTGTATAGTTATATATATAAATACAAGACTGACAACCCATGTTGGGTATGTCATTAGCCTCCAATACTTAGGCTTTTACACTCTCTATTCACATAAAAAATCCGAGAGTAGGAGAACAGATTAAAGGGAATTGGTTAGCCATTCATTAATATTTTCATATTTATTAAGATTAGAATTAGGGTAACTGGTCCATTTGTCGAAAATACAAAAATTACCCATCAAAGATAAAGACAATGTTTAACTGAAACTAACACTAACAAGCAACGTGATTGATTAGTTGACAATTAATGTAGTTGCTTAATGAAAAATTATCTTTCTTAAGTTATCAATTGTCAATTTTAAATAAATTAGTAGACAATTTTCTAAATATGTTTTGTATTTTACATATTATATTTTATTACCACTTATAATGTGTGGGGATTCATTCTCCCCTTGTAATTATGCATTGATTTCTATATGGACACGCTTAAAAGTCTCAAGTAGTCCTCTATTGTTAATGGGGATGGTTTTACAATTCAGGAGCATTTATGTACTGTTATCATTACATGTGAATATCATGGGATGGCTCATACATATATTTTTAATCCACGTGATAAACAAGCATGGATATCTTTCGTTCTCCTCTGTTGTTTTTCTTTTCTTCATTTGTTTGCTTGTACCTATTTCTAGTTCTTAACAAGAGTTCCAGGACTGTATCAATTTGATAGTTGGTATGGTTACATCTAAGACTATCAATATGGTTTACCAAACAATCTGAAATCAGAGGGGTTGGTAAGTGCTGGGCATCAGCGCACGTGGGTGCTGATATCAGCATCCATGGAGAATGAAATCATTGTGATCTAGCAGCCCCTTTTGCTACGTTCTTTATTATTTTCATCAATTTCTGCATATATACTTATGTATTTATGTGTGTATATATAGATATGGACCAATTGATAAATAAAGTTCACACTGCTATCGAATTGCATGGAGAATGAAATGCATGTTACTTTGTTCTTTCTGTTCTTTTTCCTTGTATTCTTAATTAAAAATAACTTTTAAAAATGTACACTAGCTCGTATGTTAATTTGCTGTAAATATGCAAAAACGTTTAAACAGAATCCACCTGTGGACGTTAGCAAAACTTCTTCTAAGAAGCATATTCATAATCATGAGTGGTTTACTTTCTTAATCTAAGAAGAAGTGGTGAAGCTAGTGAAGAAGAAGTGGGAACGAAATGAGGAAGCGTTAGATGTGTTTAATAGCTCTTCTCCTGTACCTTGTGACTTCAGAATTCAGAACCATATGTCAGGATTATTAATATCCTCATATTGTCTACTTCAGTCTGTTTTACTTCCTAGGGTTTAATTATTAGATCCACAAGACAAGTTTCTTTAGGATATGGGAGTGAATTTGGTACAGATCATAAAAGCTGCTTGGATTTTTTTGTACAAGACTAATGATGAAAGAAATCCTATGCTCTAGCTTTGTTGATTTAATATCAAATAAAAAAAAGGAAGACAAAGTCTTAATTTCACCGTCATTCATGATGTATGGTTGAACATGCTTGTATTATGACTACATCCAATGTTTATAGGAGCAAACTATGTGAAGTCCATATATTTTGGCTGAAATGTAATATATCCACATGAGAACCAGAAATTATTGGGAACTTTTGGAATATGAAATATGTTGAAGTGAGCAGGGGGAGTTTGCATGTGCCTCTTAAATCGTGCCTTTTATTTTCACATCAGATTGAATTGGAAACTATTTGGGGGAATGGTTTCACTTTGTTTTCATATTTTTTAATGTCATTTCAACAGAATGCTGTAGTCTCATTTCCACTGTATAGCGAAGCACTGAAATTTGCTCACCATTCAGAAAAAATGATTCAAACAGCTGTACGTGCATTAACTCTCAACATATACAATGGTATTATTTCACTACCTATCATATCACTTCAAAAGTAGAAGACATAATAGTATAATGAACATCAATTTTGTATTCTTGAAAGTTGCCATGGTGTCCCTTTGTTTTGCAGTTAGTGATGACATGGTCTATCAATTTGTGACAACTCCTCCAGTCTCTCAATATTTCAAAGACTTGGTTCTGAGCATAAAGAACCAATGCATACATGTGGATGCCCTTGTTCATGCTGCAGAGTATGCTCGTTCAATTTGAAACTGTTATTTTTGTAAGTTGAACTCTTGTTGGTAATATGTATGTAGTAGCATCTCATGTCTGGTGATTTGATTGAGTTTGAAGCAGGGAGAGTTGCCCTCATGGAAGGAAAAGAGACCTTCTTCTGGAGACCGATAAAATTGTGGATGATCTCTACTACCTTGAGGACATACTTTGTGTTAATGAGTCTCGCTTGAGCAAACTGGTTACCCAAAATCTTGTCAGCTCATTGGTCTTTCCCATGTTGCTTCCATTGCTGCAGTTGTCGCAGAGTAATGTGAGACATTTTTCATCTCTCTCTCTCTAGTCTCCTCAGTTGTTGAAGCTTAACTATGCTGTTTAGCTTATGGTTTTTATTCTTTGAGGTCAATTATATAATCGGTAAACATTTTTGAGTTGTTAGTCTACTTTTATCTCAAATGGAGGAATTTTTGACCTTTTGATGAGAAACATCCAAGAGCATCCTTTTAAGATTGAAGAAGTTGTAATTATTTATCACTTTCAAGGTCCAAAGGGATTTATTACTTAAGTTTTATTTGTACAGGTTTATATTCCTTTTTGATGTGTGGAACTCGAGTCTCCTTATGTGATTTTCATTTTTTTTTTTTTTGAGCGGTATACTACTAAAGTTGCTTGTATGTCCCCAAAGAATCATCCCTTCTCAAAACTTATTTCGCCGAGTTATACCATTTTTCATTAGACATTAAGTATTGCACAATGAGAAACACCTAACACGAACATGATACAAATATATACCTAATGATATGATTTTCAAAAAAAGTAGGGCAAGACATCATGGGACTCAACAAAAATACATATTTTATATCTTAAATATTTATACTTTATTCAAATAAAATAGAAATAGTAGAATAAACACAAAGTAATATCCAAAACCAAACCATGTATTCATAGCTTAAAAAATTAACAAAAATATTACATAATGATACGTTTCATCTGAAATGATTATAACTATATTCCATAGTTACTTACCAAAAAAAAAAAAAAGAAAAACTATATTCCATAGATTAAAAGTCAAAAAAGAAATAATATAATAGTTACATTTTATTCAAACTGATAACTAATAAATTATCTTAACAAAACTTCGTTCCATCAAACCATTCAAATATAAAAAGCAAAGATTTTTTTAATACTTTTATTGTTTATTCACAATTAAACTCCCACTTAAAACGTTCACATATTATAATAAAAACTTCGCCATGTCAAAACGAGTTAACTACATGTCCAAATTGTGTACGAACAAAAAGAAATAAAAAAAAATTGACACAACATTAGACAAGTTCGACCAATGCTTAGTATGAGTCATCATGTGTTGAAGTCCCTTAAGGGTCTGACTCAGAAGCAACACCCTTATGGCAAGTACATGCTTCATAGGATACAATATCTATCAAGTTGAATGAAAAATTTTATAGGTTGATTATAAGATCAACTATGCTTTATGATGTTGGCCATTAAGAAGTAGACTCTCATGAGCATGATGAAAATGAGGATGTTAAGATAATTGTGTAATAATGTAATGAAAGATAGGATAATAAATAATATATCTAAATGAAAGTTGGGGTAGTAATGATAGAAGAGAGTTGAGTGAATGTGGCTTAAGACGATTTGGTCATGTCCAATATAGACCTATGGATGCAATAATAAGAAAAAAAATATTGAATTTAAGTAGGGTAAAAAGGATAAAAGATAGACCTAACATTACACGAATTGAAATTTAAGGAAAGGCTTAATTTCAAATAACTGCCCAGAAAACATAATACTTGACGTGAAAAATGGTGGAAGGGTTTTATGTAGCCGATTCCACCTAGTGTGGGATTAAGACTTGGATGAGGTGAGTTGTAATGGACATATATATGAATATAATCATTCACAAAAACACTAATTCAATGTTTCAATAATTTTTCTTTTATTTTTTTTAATGAATCTTGACATTTCAATGTATTAAACATTTCAACATATTGAAAAGTAACAAAATGTAAGAAGGTTTTAAGATTTTAGAGGTTTCGGCTTGTTAGTCCCAAGCGTTTTTTATTGAATTACTATGAAAATATGATAAAATACTTGTGGCATGTTGGTATATTGATGTGACATATCCAACACATATTTCTGTGTGTTCCACAATGTATATACTAGATATGGGTGCTATGATACCCATTTGAAGGTGCATGTGCTTTACAACTCTCTCATTTCGGACTCTCTTGTATTTTTTAACTTGCTGAGCAATAATTTATGATAGCATTCCTTAAAGGCATTACCAAAATGACCCTTAATCAAATATATATTTCTAATGCCTATGCCACTTAATGAGTTGAATGGTCTTTCGACCTTCATTTGATTCTGAGGACTGCCATAGATCTCATGAGACCTGCTCACTATTATTACGAAAAAAGCCCTGCCTTATTATCAGAGGATGATTGGATTGTTTTGTCCGTTGGCCTGTAGACTTGATGTGGGGGAGCTTTTCCTCCTTCACCTTGTACAAAGTTTTTCCGAGTAGATATTACTCTCGACACAGACATTAGGTGGCATGGAATGCGGTCTCCTCCACCCTCGAAGAAGGGTGGCTTTATTGACAACCCAACTACATGCTGGCACTCAATTAGTGGTAATACCATGTCACTCGGCTCCTTGGGCTCACTTCGGTTGCAAAGACTTTCTTCTTAGGTGCAGCAACACAAAATGAGGGATCATTTTTGACTGACTTCATAGTTACAACCAACATATTTTTCAACTGGGGAATACATTATTAGGTAACTAGAGGAGATTTGAGAGAAGTAGGTGTTAATGTATATTAACGTATTAATGTATTTAGTCTAGGGGTAATTTAGTTTGTACAAATTTTATATGTTTAATATAAATACATACTTGGACTACCTAATTGGGTGTCTAAGCATGCAATCTTTGCATGGTATCAATGCGTTATCGTCACAAACCCTACTTGTCAAAAATCATTAGAAACTATAGTCTTCAGAAACTCTAACGGTTAACCTAATCCGGTCGACACAAGGGTATTGTCGATGCTATGGTATCGCCATCTTGGATCTCATTGTGGTTGGTAGCTTTGTCACTCATCAGTCGCTCGTTTGTCTGTCTCGTCATTCGATCGTCAATTTATCTTAGAGTTTGCTCATCGTTGCTCGTTAGTCTATCTTAGAGTTTGCTCGCGATCACGATCAGTGCTTGTCGGTGCTTGTCATCGCGTCACATGATCGTTGCATAGTTCTCTCCTTGCTAGTCGCTGTTTTCCTTTGTCTTCAATTGATTGTCACCAGTCGCTGTGTTATTGTCGCTTGTTCCTAGTACTTTATCTGGTCACCGGTCTTCCTTCATCAAATAATCAATAAGTCTTTTGATTTATTTGCTGAGACACCATGAAAACTAAATTTGATTTGACCACTGTTGGCTCAACTATTCTTTCAACTCAGCCTATTACCCAACTCAGTACGCGTAAGTCGAGTGGAACCAATTACATAGAGTGGTCTAAACTTGTTAAAATTGCTCTAATGTGTTATGGAAAAAAAATACCTCACTAGTTCATCTCCAACATCAACTTATACTACCTATGATACATGGGTTAAAACAGATGCATATTTTGTTAGTTTACTTTGGAATTTTATGGAACTTCATATGATTGATTTGTGTACTCACTTGGATACGTGTAAAGAGATTTGAGAGTATGTCCGTTTACTATTTCTAGGGTTTCACTAATGTAGACTTGGGATGTAGTTATCATAATTCTGAGATATCTAAAATGCGCACCTGGTAGAGACCTATTATACAAGGACAATGGACATATTTTAGTTCAGAGATACACTGATGCAGACTGGGTTGGGCCATCATCAGATGGAAAGTCCATAATTAGATACTGTATCCTTGTTGGAGGTAATCTGGTGCCTTAGAGGAGTAAGAAGCAGATAGTAGTAGTTTGATCAAGTGCTGAATTAGAATATAGAGCTATAGTGTACACTTCTTGTGAGTTGATGTGAATACAACATATGTTGGAGGAGTTAGTAGTTCATTATATGGATAAACAAAGACTATATCTTTTGTATGGATATATAGGCCACTACTGTCCTTTATTTAAAATACAAAAAGGGGAGCAAAAAAAAGGAAATAAATCTCCTAAATCAAAGCTGAGAAAGCTGTCTATATGCAAACAATCCTACTAATTTATATAATTAATCCCACTAATTACTCTAATAATAAATTGGGATTTTAACACTCCCCCTCAAGTTGGATCGTAAATATTGAGCATATTTAACTTGCAAATGAAATCATTAAAAGCTTGCTGAGGTAGCCCTTTGGTGAAAATATTTGTAGTTTGCTCTTTTGTGGGAATATAGGTCATACCAATGATTCTTTCTTCAACCTTCTTCTTGATAAAGTGTCTATCTGCTTCTACATGCTTTGTCCGGTCATGCTGAACTGGATTGAGAGAAGTATTGATGGCTGCTTTGTTATCACATTATGGCTTGATTTGAAATTTCAATGTGACATGTAGTTCTTCCAATAGCTTTCTTAACTACAATCCTTCACACAACCTTTGTGCAACCGCTCTAAACTCAACTTCAACACTGCTTCTAGCCACAACATTCTATTTCTTACTTCTCCACGTTGCCAAGTTTTCCCATACAAAGGTGAAATATCCAGTAGTGGACCTTTTATCTTCATTTGAACCTACCCAATTTGCATATGTGAAGATTTCTACTTCTTTATTTTCACTTTTCTTGAAGAATAGTCCTTTGCTCAGGGAACCTTTGAAGTGCCTGAGAATCTTGTACACAGCTTCTAGATGAGTTTCCTTCGTGAATGCATGTGTTGGCTCACCACATTAACCGCAAAAGCAATGTCAGGTTTAGCGTGTGATAGGTAAATTAGTTTGCCAACTAATCTTTGATATTTGTCTTTTTCAACTGGGTTTCCAACATCTTCTAAATTTTTTCATGCTTCAATCGGTGTGTTACTTGGTTTACTTCCCAACATGCCGGTTTCAGTAAGAAGGTCAAGAACATACTTTTGTTGAGAAAGACAAATACCCTTTCTTGATTTCGCGACCTCCATTCCTAAGAAGTATCGCATTTGTCCCATGTCTTTTACTTTGAACTTAGTGGCTAGGATTTTTTAAAGTCTGTCCATTTCCACTATATTATCCTTGGTTAGGATTATATCATCGACAAACACCATTAGGATTGTCTTCATCCCATCTTTAGTTTGTTGGAAGAACATCGTGTGATTTGATTGTTCCTGCTGATATGCTTGAATTTAGGAAAAGAAGTATGGTGATGTTTCATAAGGTCGCAGATTTCACATTGAAAATCAAAAGACTTTTTATTTGAAAATATGGAAGGAAATAACATTGTTAAATATTGAAAATTGGGATGACCCATTCTAAAATGCCGTAACAAAATCTCATTATCACTAGGAAAAAATATAAAATCACAAAATGCATTCTGACATTGTTCACCCACATTGCCCTCCTCAAAGTTGTAGAGTCCCTCACATTCCTTAGCACTGCCAATCGTCTTTCCCGATGATAAGTCTTGAAAAACACAATGAGAGGGAAGGAATTTAGCAGAGCAACTTGAATTTTTTGTTAACTAGCTAATGGATAACAAATTGAAGGACTAATTTGGGACATGGAGGACAGATTCTAGAGTTATAGAATAAGAAATTTTAGTACTCTCTTTTCCTGCAACAGGTGATAGTGAACCATCTGCAATTTTAACTTTAACATTGCCAGCACATGATAAGTATGAGGAATATAGGTGGCAAGAATCGGTCATGTGATCAGAAGTACCAGAGTCAATAATTCCAGAAGTTTTGGTTCAAGAAGTGATACTTAAGGTTCTCAGAAAATTACCCCTATGGGCTAGCGAATTGGATGGAATGTTGCGGAAGACTAACCAGATGTTTGAAGGCTAGAAAACATTTTGTAGAGTTGCTCCAACTGTTGAGGGTTAAATGCTCTGCTTGAAGTGGGTTTGTTGCTTTCTTCCTTTTGAGATTGCTCTGCCTGTTGTTTAACAGTAGCTTGGTAGCCCTGATTTTTGTTGTTTTGCCTTAGTTTACATTCAGCTGGCTTCCCATGTATTTCCCAACTGTGGGTCCGGGCTTAAGGCAATGCTCACACCAGGGACGTCTTTTTTGTTGATTTTGACCTGACCAAGCTGGTGTTCCTCGGCTCATCAAAGTTATCTCAGGCATAGTAGAAACAACATTCTCCTTCTGCATCACTTTTCGCCTATTTTCTTCACGTCTCAATTCTAAAAAACTTCTTGTTTTGAAGGCAGAGGGTGGCGACCAAGAATTCTTCCTCTAACTTTGTCCAAGTCACGATTAAGTCTAGCAAGAAATTCAAACACTTCATCTTTGAATTTATTTTTATATCTAATACTGTCATCGGAACACTCCCACTCTTCTTCGAAACTTAGATGTAGTTCTTGCCAAAGAGCTGTCATCTCCATGTACTAGTCCGAGACCTCTTTATCTCCTTGCTTCATCTGCCATAATTGGGTCTTAATTTTGAAGATTTGAGAGGCATTTTTAGCATCAGAGTATGTCTTCCGAGCTACATCCCAGACATCTTTCGCTGATGGCAAGTATAGATAGGTTTTTCCGATGGAAGGTTTCATGGAATTGATAAGCCAAGCAATCACCATTGATTTCTCTAACTTCCACTATTGCAAAGTGGTAGTGTCGGTTGAGTCTGGCTTCTTTCTCTCACCAGTAAGATACTCCAGTTTTCCCTTGCCATCAATCACAAGCCTGATCGATTGAGCCCACTTGAGAAAATTTTTCCCTTTTAATTTCTTCACCGTTAGTTGAAAGGAAGAGTGATCTAGTCCACTTGAACCAAAGCTTGAGATTGTTTGTGTCTTACTGTCAAAGATTTCCATCTAGATTTTGGGTTTTGATCAATTCTGACTATCGATTGCGAAGAAGGACCAACGATCAACTGTGATGAAGAACAGACGCTGACGATCAATTGCAGCTAGACAAGGGTTTCCGCAATAATGACAATTGCTAACTGAGAGCTTTTACAATTGCAGTGACAAGAACAATGGCGATGTCTGAGATCACATGAATCGTTTGTCGTGATGGTTGAAGTCAATGATTAAAATCAATTGCTGGAGTCAACGCCATTGATTGAATTCACAATCGTTGACGATGTCGATTTCGAAGAGCGATCAGAGACTGTGATAGATCAACGATCGATCGGCGTGGTGTGCTGATTGGCTTCAACAACGATCCACAAGTGATTATCATTGGCCACTATTGGACGCTTCTCGGTTGATGGTGTGGAACAGAAGATGTCAATCTAGCAATCGACACAGGAATGGAACTGTTGATTGACAAAGTTGATTCTGGATGGACGATTGATTCAGCAATCAATGAACGATCAATTCTGGATTTGATGAACAAGGAACGCGTCAACCCAGAAATCAATTGATTGATCAGCGGAAAAAGACTGATCGGACAAGGACTGGTTAGTAACCTCGCTCTGATACCATATGGATAAATAGAGACTGTATTTTTTGTATGAATATACATCCAGCTACTGCCCTCTATTTAAAATACAAAAAAAAAATAAAAAATAAAATAAAGGGGAAACAAATCTCCTAAATCAAAGCTGAGAAACCTGTCTAATAGACAAACAATCCTACTAATTACTCTAATAATAAATTGGGATTTTAACACATTATTCAGAACCCATGGAATTGTTCATATTGTTTCTAATCGAGTGTTTCATGAGAGAATCAAATACATTGAAGTTGATTGTCATTTTGTTAAAGAGAAGATTTTACAGAGTATGATTAGAACTGGTCATGCAAAATTTGAAGATTAACTTGCGAATTTATTTACCAAAGTTTTGGGAGGATCTAGAGTGGGATCTATTTGTACCAAACTAAGAACATATGATATATATCCTCCAACTTGAGTGGCAGTGTTAGTATATATTAATGTATTAATGTATTTAGTCTAGGAATAATTTAGTTTGTACAGATTTTATATGTTTAGTATAAATATGTACGTGGACTACCCAATTTGGTGTCTAAGCATGCAATCTTTACAGTGGGACCCCCAACAACACACAAAAACAAAACCTAACGAACTCTCTAAAACTGTAAATTCATTTAGGTGATAATAAATTAGAATCCACTAAATTAATTTTGTACATGATTTTATAATAAAATCTACTTCATGATTGAGGATGATTATCGTTCTGGCTGAGCATACCTAGAAGGTTATCTCTCCAGTGATTGATTAACTCAAACATGGAATTGATTGTTAAAATTTACATGCAAGAACTAGTTTTTAATGTTTCCATTTCCTTTTTCAGGGCACTTTTATATCTGCAGTCACTTCTCTGTTTCTAGTTGCCCGTCTTCTTCAGGTTGTTCAGGGAGAAATTGTCGACTTTGTGGCTAGTGCTATTCTGTATGCTGATATGTTTTCAAGCATGAAAGATGCTAGTGAGGTAGTCATGAACCGTGGAACTACTCACCCGTATTCTTTTTCCAGTTATTTGTATGAAATGGTTTGTCCTGAGCTGGGGAGTACAGAAAACTTCAAAATGAACTACCTGCTTGGGCATTTACCAGAGTACCTCTCCTGTGACTCCCATTTTGCAAGCTATTGTTGTGATGAAATTCTAAAATCAAGGTTTGTGGACATTCCCATGTTAATTTTGTAATTATTAATTTTTAAGTAATTAGATGTCATCTGATTGGTTCATTCTATGTCTCTTCTGAGAATCTTTCCTCTTCAGCCTTTCCTTTTATTTGTTTTCTTATGCTGTACTTAGAACAATCTCAATTTGTTTATTTCAACTTGAGAATGACAGGAGGGTGAGTGGAGAGAGATCTTGGTTAGGCAGTCACCTACTTCTGTTAACAAGATTCCAAAAAATCGGCCATTACTGTTACATAACGCTTTCAGTATCCTCCAATTTTGTTACAGGTCTGGTAGGAAAAAAATCAAAGCTATAATGGCCATCAGAGCTATTGAAAGTGCCAAGCCTGGATGTCAATGTTTATACATCAAGCTAAGGGCATTCAACCAAATCTTGCC
>JAVXUM010000046.1:11093459-11108928 GCA_035590655.1 Pouteria glomerata
TAAATTCTCATCATTTTGATCCTTTTGCCAAACTTTAAAGCACTCTCTTTTAACCCTTATCTTGTCTTGGACGGCTTTACTCCACCACCAAGTCTCTTTCTGTGCTGGAACACCCCCTTATGTCCCACTCAAACATCTACGGGGAAAAAATCCTTCAAGCTAATACCATCCACACATCTCTCCAAAATTTAACATGATTCTCTATACGCACCTTAATAGAAGAATTCTTTCAAAATTCATGGAACAAATCTCTAATGACTTTTTATATACTTATACCATGAGCTCTTCTTCCTTCCTCCATTGACCAATCACCCTAGTCATTTCCATATTTCGTTAACACCATCTTTCTCCAAAACTATCTTTCTGATGCTCGTATCTCCGTGTCGTTTCCTAATGGAGTTTCATTGAACTTACAATTTTCCAAATATCCACTTGACCCTTCCAAATAGGCTTACACATTGTCGTCTATTTCTCTAAATGTTGTTTCAAATTCCATCCGTTGCACCACCCCATAGGAAGGAAGTGTCTTTTGCATCTTCTTTAGCTTCTTTATTATAGCCATAAGCACCTTGAATGAGAATATAAAGTATGTAAGCACTGTATTTTAGGTACTTTTGATAAGTGTTTCCAGCCTAGTAACCTCCTTTGAAATCTCTCAATAATCCCATCCTAGTTTTTTTTTTTTGTTACTATGTATGACAATCTATGAGTCCTTAATGTTTATTTTAATATAGCTGGCCCTAAGCTGTAATAAAGAATGGTTATGGTAGGTTACATAGTTACTTATTATGAAATGCATTCAAATGAGAATTTCCTTAGGGCAGCCCTAATAGCGAGGTGTGCATTGGATCCTACGTGTAGTGAAAAATGAGCAGTTCTTAGCTAGGGCATTCCCTCCAAGTGATACACCAGTTGCTGCCCAAGTGTGGTGACGAGGAAGCAAGGCTTCTTGCATCCTAATGAAGGAGTGTGGATAAAGAAGCTAGTCCATCAAAGTTAGTTACGGATAACAATTTGGAATATAGGCTCATTAATAGAAAAACTAAGAATTAGTAGATACTTTGTCTAGAATAATAGTTAATATAGTTTGTTTATAAGAAACTATGTGGATGGGAAAAAAATTTTGATAAGTTGAAAATACTGATTTTAAATTTTGGTATTCAGGGGAAAAATAAGAATAGAAATAAAGATAAGAACAATCATCGATAGAGAACTTATAAGACCAGGGTCTAGAATAGTTTCTATAAAACTTGTATTAGGCAAATATAATTAATGTTGTCAGTGCCTACAGCTCCCAAATAGGACTAGATGAAGCAGCAAACAACATTTTTGGGAAGATATAGATGGAATTATTTAAGAGTGAAGAAAAATTAGAAGAATATTATTTGATTATATCAAGTTACAAGGAACCAAACCTAATTTTATACAACATGTACAAACAGAAAAAAAAGGTAACTTCCAAAAATGAATTTTTAATCGCAACATTCTGCTTCTTATTCGTCCATGTCACAAGATTGCCACCCAGGAGTGTACAATAACTTGAAGTAGACCTTCTATCCATTGGTGACCCTGCATTATTTGCATCAGTATATGCCTCGAGAGCTAAGCCTGTGTTCCTCTTGAACAAATTCCTTTTCTTAGACTAGCTTTCAAATAGTAGAGTATTTGGTAAGCAACTTGTAGATGTATCTCCGTAGGATCATCATAAATTGGCTTATTACACTTACTGAATAGGCTTTATCTGGCCATGTATGGGATAGATAAATGAGTTTTTTGACTAATCTCTGGTACATCTCCCTATCAATGGCATCCCCAAGTCTGTGATTCGGATCTATAAGAGTTGATGCGGGTTTGCAAGCCAATTTTCCTATCTCCCGTAGACTATGAAGCATGGATACTTCAAATTAGGTGCCGCACTCATATCGGATACTCGAATACGTGGATACGACTAGGATACGGCTGGATATGTGTCGGATACGCCACGTGGAGTATCCTAATTTTTTATTTTTAATTTTGTATAGTTAAGAAACCAAACAACAACGACCAAGAAGGAACCAATATCGACGAGCAAAAACGATCAAACAAGGTGTATTCTGAGAGTAGTCATCAAGAAAGGAAGCCCATACGACCACTAAAAGGCAAAGTCAAGTCAGCCGGTGATGGAATCAAGCAACTGGCAACAAGATATTCATCATGAGGCCACCTTTGGAGGTAACCGGAGGGATGGGTAGAATTCACACTCTGGCACTCATGTCACGGATAGAGACATGTGATCTACTCTCTGACGTTGTTATCGACGCTTAGGGATGCATACAAGCACCGGTGGGTACCAGTCAGTGAAGATTGTGATCGTTGGAAGGAGGCTACCCCTTAGGGAAGACGACGATTGACGTTGATGGTTGATGGTGTACCGGCGACTTGAACAAATTGTTTTTTGGACTTTTTTTTTTTTTTGTGGAATTCTACTCCAATACCAAGTTAAGAATTTAGTAGAAAAATTCAGAGATTTGATTAGTCTCCTCCTCTAGCATTATATTTATAATAAAAAAGATAACCAAAAAAGGAAATACAATCACAATCAATCTAATAATAAAACCAACCCAATCAACCCTAATTATGCTCAATCCAATATTCTATAATATTATGACAGCTAAGATATATGACTTAGTAATAACAAATACTTTAAGAAAAGAGATGTTCAATAACTTTTAAAAGCGGGTATAATAGTAGTCAAATAGGTTTTTTCCTAACTAGAAAGATTAATAGTGCTTCTTGTAATGATTGTAAATACCGGCTGATAGTCTAACTACGCAACATAGATTAGTAGCATAGATGGGCATATTAAGAAGTGGAATAGAATGAAAAATGGATTCACTTTCAAGAACCAAGTGGTGGAACCGAAAAGAGGAAAACAAGTGGATTTTATGAAAGAAATAAGGATGGACAATGAAATTTATATGATGACCTAAATATCAGGTGGAATGAATTTACTAGATATATTAAACAAGTGGCTGTAGAGATATTAGTTATATCTAAGGAAAAAGGACCATCGTCAAAGGAGATCTAGTCGTGGAACGATAAGGTGCATGTGGCGATTAAAGCTATGAGAGACAGTGCTATAGGAATTTGCCTTAAGTATAAGGATGAGGGAGAATATGGAATATATAAAGATGAACTATATAACAAGTTAGGGATAAAAGATGGCGAGGAAGATACCTACAAGTTGGCTAGAATAAGAGAAAGGAAAAGTAAGGACTTGTATCAAGTTAAATGTATGAAAATAAGAACCAAAGTGTTTTGGTAAAAAAAGAGGATATAAAAGAGAGCTGGAGAAATTATTTTGATAAGTTGTTTTATAGTTGCACGAGAAGAATTTAAGGGACCTTAGTAACCCTATTGAGGATAAAAATATATGTTTTATACATAGGATTAGGTTTGTAGAAATAAAGGAGGGTATGAAAAAGATGAAGATAAGAAAATTTCTAGGTCCATATGGTATTTTTATTGAAACTTTGATAGGACAACTTGGTTGACGAAATTGTTTAATAGAATCTTGCATACCAATAAGATGCATAACGAATAAAGGTAGAGCACCTTAGTGCCTATCTTTAACAATAAAGGGGATATTGTACATTGAAACAAATATCATTTCATTAACCCTAAAAGTCACACTATGAAAGTTTGGGAGAGAGTGACAGGGTAGGCTAAATGTGTGAGAAAAATATCATGGAACCAATTTGGTTTTATGCTTGGTAGATGACCTATGGAAGTTATTTTCCTAATATGAATATTGATGGAAAAATAATGAGAAAATAAGAAATATCTTCACATGATTTTATTGATTTAAAGAAAACGTATGATAGGGTCCCTAGAGACGCTTTATGTTGAGACAATAGTAGCTATCAAATAGTTATCAAAGACATGTGATGGAGTAATTACTAGTGTAAGAACCTTCGGCAGTGATACAAATGATTTTTCAATTACATTTTGTTTGCACCAAGGATCGACTTTAACCCTTTATTTTTTCACTTTCTCATAGATGAGCTTACCAAACATATTCAATACAACATTTAATGGTGTATGTTGTTCATAGATGGTATCGTATTGATGTGTAAAACTAGTTCTGGAGTTATAATAAGTTAAAACTTTGGAAGCACACTTTAGAGTCTAATTGTTTGAGCAAGTAGGAGTAAAATATACTATATGCATTGCAATTCATTAAAATTAAAACTACAAATAAAGATATGGTGAAAATTGATAACCAATAAGAGTAAAAAAGTGATCATTTTTGTATCTTGGATCAACTATCCTTGTAAATGGAGGTGTTAGAGAGGATGTTATTTGTATTATTCGAGCTTGGTGGTTACAATGGAGAATTGCTTTGGGTGTTTTGTGAGCTTAGAATATCTACCAAGCTTAAGGAAAAATGTTATAGAATGGTTATCAAGCTAATTACGTTTCATTGTGTTGGCTATTAAGAAGTAATGCTCCCATAAGACGAGTGTGACAGAAATGAGGACATTAAGATGGATGTGTGGTAATATAAGAAAGATATGATAAGAAATGAATATATGTGAAAGAAAGTTGAGGTGGCACCAGTAGAAGGGAAGTTTTTAGAAGATCATGATTTTGTCATCAATATAAAGTCATTAATTAGTAAAATGACAGGTAAAGCCTATTTGAAATAGTAGTCAATTTAGTAGTACACATGTTATAATACATCCGTTACGCCCTAAAACCGCATCATCACTGCTATTACATCTCAAAACTTGATTATTTTTTTATTGTGTACCATAATTCTAGGTGAGCTGGGTCATTGACTGTTAAAGTATCTTTTATGCTTGGCATCTTTTTTCCTTTATCTTATTCATGGATATGGTTAGGAGGACGGGCAGAAAACTTGGTCACAGGCCCCTTTCTTGTGCAGGTGTGGAATACTTACATGCATTTTCTCAGATAATCAAAGTCTAATGCTGGCATCGCTCATGTTATTACTTGTTTTGGCTGAAAGTAGAGGTATTTGATGATTCTACCTTTTCAATTTTTCTTTTAAAACTACATTTTCAATATGTTGATGCAACTTCCAAGTGTATTTTTCAGTATTATTGTTTCTACACTTGCTTGATTGTAGATCTTGATTATCGGTTGGCTGGATTGATAGGATTCGGTCAAACAAAAGCCACGATCCAAAAGGTGATGGTGCATACCAGTTACCATATTAAATTACCATTTGAGTGAATTATCACATTTCTACTATATAATTTTAACTGAGGATCTGCCGTTGTCTTTGTAGTGACACTTTGAAGTTGTCCATTGAACTTTAGCATTGAACTCTGATTCTGAAATATTAGTAATAGTTCTAAGTTAACACCTTTATCATTCAATACATAGTAAATTGAAAATATGTTATGGAATGATTTCCAAATGCTGTATAATTGAAATTATTTTGCTAACTTGGCCTTATCTTTGAATCTTTGATTTTACTGTTCTCATGCAACTGTACAAGTACAAATTTTACTTAATTAGTTTCATCATTTGAAGAATTATATCAATAGTTTTTTCATGGGATAGGAAAATGGTTACTTTATGGATACTCTAACACTAACTCTCTTGATGACCTTGTTCATTTGTTCATTTTTAGACGCATGAATTATCAGCTTCACATGTCCTTGGTGCCAGAATTTTTGTGAGACACTTGCCTCAGGTATATGATATATCTTGCTTAGTTTTATTATCTCTGTTGATTGTTCTATATATGTCTTGCTTAGTTTTATTACATTTGTTGATTATTCTGTATCTATTTTATCAGTACACATCGTGAACATTTGAACTTGTCTTTCTTGTAAAGTACACCCTGTGAAGCACAGACACTTCTAGGAAGGTGACATACTAGTGTCATGTAGGTGTCGGACATAGACACTTATCAGACTGTCTCATTGGGTGTTGGATATTTTCTCAAACGTGTCAATATTTTTTAATTGTCTTACAATTAATCACTTTCTCGATACACGTGTTCATCACTCCAAACACAATGGAACAAATTATATTTTTGGAAAAAAAAGGAATTAAGTAATAAGATAAAGTTTAATGTTTTAGAAATTAATATGAAATCATATTCATTAATTCATTATCCTTTAAAAAAGGTTTAATGTTTTAATACTTAAAATTTCTATTTTGTTTGTAAATCAAATTTTCTAATACAGATATAAATAAGAGATAAATTTATTTTAATATAAAAGTTAAATAGTTACTTTTGTTTTTGTATATATTTAAAATATGTATTTATTCTTTAATGTGTGCCTAATGTGTTGTGTCCTAATATTTTTTGCAATTAACGTATTTCTGTGTTTGTGTCGTATAGTATTCGTATTGCGTGTCAATATCCGTGCTTCTTGGGTACTACATATTCCTTCACTATCCTTGTCTTCATCCCAATTTGTTTTTTCAGTGTCATGATTGGTTTTTTTCTTATTCCATGTTACAGATTCTAAATAAATTATTGAAGGTTTTAGCATGCCAACCACCATTCCCCGTACTAACACAATGGCACATAGGGTGGTTCTTCCGGAAGCTACTCATTTTTCAGGGACAAAAGCTTGATAGTCATGATGTTTGCATTTTCAATGTAAGAGTTCAATTATTTAATGAAGTTTAGTAAATATAATACAAATTATTTTGTTTAAAGCATATTGGAAATATCATCATTTCAAAATCTCTTTAGAGATTGGAAATGATGCTTCTAACTTTTTATAAGACCATCTAGAGTTTTCAAAACCATCTTCTACTTCTTAGTTTCTGCATAGAATTAATATGTTGTACGAGCTCTAGTTAAGTACCATGAAGTTCTTGGCATCACCAATTGAGATGGAAAATTTCGGCAATCTGCTATAGTATGTGTCAAGCCAAAAATTGCCTCAGAAGCTTAAGTTGTTTGTGATAAAAGCAAAAGAGACAACAGAAGATAACTTGTATTATTATTGGGAAAAATAGATGAAATCCTTAACCCTAATACATATTTAGCTAGTAATTATAGAGATAAGACCTATAAAGCATGAAGACTAAGCTACCCCTAGGAAATTGAAACAAATATGAATAGGGTAAGTCGCACCTACCTCCCCTCAATATTTGGGTAATTACACTTACTACTCACAATGTTTAAAAGTTACACTTACCTCCGTTATTTTTAAATGTTTTAAAATTGATCTCCGTTTCGATAAAATTAACTGTTAAAACTTAACAGAAAATATTAAACCAACCAAAATTTTAGATTTTTTTCCCTATTTTATCCTTTTCTCTCTCACATTTTCGTCAATTTTCTTCACAAAAATTCTTCAAAATCTTTTGTTTTTACTTATTTTTCACTAAGTTTTAGGAATTTTTGAAAAAAAAAAAAACAAAATTGAAGATGTGAGAGAAGAAGGGATAAAATAGTAAAATATCTAAAATTTTAATTTTTTGTTAAGTTTTAACGGTTGATTTTATTGGAAGGAAAGTTAATGTCAACAACATTTCAAAATAAAGGAGGCAAGTGTAACTTTTAAATATTATGAGTGGTAAGAATAATTACTCAAATGTTAAGGGGGAGATGGGTATAATTTACCCATATGAATAAACTGAAATAACATAACACCACATTTTACATCCCCCTCCAAACTCAAGATGTGAGGTAGAGAGTATCGAGAGTTTTGCAAAAGAGGAAATGAAAATGAGCAGCAATGTGAGTTTTAATAAAGAAGTCAGCCAGCTGTAGGGAAGGGGGGGGGGGAACAACAAAATAATAGTGCTTGAGTGAAGATGCTGGCGAGCAAAAGGATAATCAATTTCAATGTACTTCGTGTGCTACTGGAAAATGGAGTTGTGGGCAATCTAAATAGTACTCTTATTATCACAGTAAAGAGGTGTGTGGAAATAGGAAGAGTAACACCTGTAGAATTCAAGATTTGTTTCCTTAATTCTAGAGATCATTTTAGTTAAATTTATAATTTTTGAATAAAGAGATTAGGATAGTCTGTTATCCAATATCTCTACGAATTTATTTTCTTATTCTTAGAGATTTCTTTCTGGCTATCAGTTGATAGAATCAAGCATATTTATATCGCTGATTTGTGATCATATTTCTCCTATAAATCTGATTGTTCTTTGATGTCTATAATGTAAGAAAAACATATGAATTAGAGTGTTTTTCTTCTTTCTACATGGCGTCAAAGCTTTGTTCTATTCTCTAATTCAATTTCCATTGAACATCGGCGTTAGCTTGTTCATTGATTTTATGTCCTTTGATTTTTCATCATAGTAAGTGATCGCCGAAGCCTCTGACCTCTTCATCACCAATGATAATCAGCGATTGCAGAACCTAGTCTTGCTTCGTTGATTGCTATAGCAGTTGATCACTCTCTAAGCATTTGCAGTCGCTAACGCTTGTTGTCATCGACAGACCTGTCACACTTCATCACAGTTGCCGATTTTCACTATTGCAAGCCCAGATGATCTTCATCCTTTCGCTGTCGCAAGTACAGATCATCGTCGACGACTCATCATCACAGCTTCAAAACCCTAGTCAGTGATAGCTTCATCGTCGAAGCCCTAGTCAGCAATAGTCAACAGTGTCGACGTTGTCGGCATCCTCTCTATCCAAGGGGATCGACGACATCCTCTCTATCCTAAGGCATCGTCGTCATTCTCTGGACTAAAAAACAAAATAAAAAATCAGATGACTAAGTGTAGCATGGGTAGCGATATGCAAGCTTCAACTTCCAATCAAGAAACTGGCATCTCTAGCAACAATGGTTGACTAGAAAACTATGTTCTTCCCATTACAGGCCATAAATTCAACGAAAACAAAAGGAAGATCCACAATTTAAGGTGTGGAAATTAGAAAAGAATATGGTGATGTCTTGGTTGATCAAATCCATGAGTAGTGAAACTGCTGAGAACTTCATGTTCTATGGGATGGCCAAGGAAACCCACTTCGACAATGAAAATACTAACGAACTCTTCCCACTTCGACAATGAAAATACTAATGAACTCTTCAAGGTAAAAAGTTTACTGCATGATTTGCGACAAGGAGAACTATCGGTCACTCAATATTTCAACACCCTCACAAAACATTGGCAGCAACTAGATATATTTGAAGAATTAGGGTTGGACTGTCCTAGATGCAGTATCAAATACAAGAAAATTGACAAGAAAGAAAGAATCTTCATGTTTTTGTTGGGCCTCAATAAAAACTTAGATGAAAGGGAAGAATTGGGATCAAACCTCTGCCTTCCATCCGAGAAGTATTCTCTGAGGTCCGAACAGAAGCGAGCAAGAAGAGGGTTATGATAGGGGATCAAAGCTTCTCTGTCACAACAGAAAGTTTTGCTCTTGTCACTCACGGAGTGAATATTTTAGACAATGAAAATCGAACTCGTAAAGGCAGGCCACATTGTGATCATTGTCATAAACTTGGACACACCAAAGAAACATGCTGGAAAATACATGGCAAGCCTGCTGAATGGAAACCATTGAAACCACCACCTAACCGTGGCTTTGTGGCCACTGGAGACGAGCATCTAACATCTGAGACAACGCTTTTCAACAGAGAACAAATTAATCTCCTCCAAAAGTTCTGTCAATCTCAATATAACCCTGCAATACCTATCATTGGAATTGGTTCTGTAGCACAAAAATGTAAATTTCTAACTGCTTCAGGTGTCAAAAATGAGACATCCAGTCCCTAGGTAATTGACTCTGGTGCCTCTGATTAGATGACTGGAAATGCTACTTTATTCCATACTTTCAGCCCCTGTTCTGTGAATTATAAGATCCGAATTGCTGATGGGTCCTTATCCATGGTAGCCGGCACAGATTCCATTACTATCTCAAAGAACCTGATTTTAAAATATGTGCTCTTGGTTCCCAATCTGACTTGTAACCTATTATCATTAGTAAAATTACAAGGGATCTTAACTATGTTTACCAAAGCTGATCATTAAATCTGAGGATCAACTAACAGATTTGTTTGCCAAAGCTCTTGGGGTGTTCTTGGGTTCAATATATTGTACGAAGTTTGGAATATATGATATATATGCTCCACCTTGTGTGAGTGTTAGATATTATTGTAAATATGGTAGGAAGATAATTAGTTTCTTGATTTCATAGTGTAGGAAATTTGATTGATTGATTGTAATAGTTTCCTAATACGTAGGATTCCCATGTATATAAATAGGTTAAGGTGAACTCTAATATGGTACAATAATTTCATCTTTCAATTCAATCTTCTTGACAGGAATGAAAGAGAATAAAATAATTGAATTTTTCTAGATGATGCACTAAAACTGAACTTGGAGAATATTTCCTTGCAGTTTTATAGCGGAATGGCAAGAGGCCAGTTATTAAACAACATAGAGGAGCCCATTTTTTTCTTTACTTACAAAAGAGACATGGTAGCATACCCATATTTGAGAACAATTGAATACACATCTCGAATTCTTAACTTCTAATAATTATAGTCTATCTTCAAATGATTTCTAATATCTGTTTGCACATTCACTAGTTTCTATGCTTGCTTATCCTACAAAAGCAAAATCAGAATCTATGCTTAGTTAATTACTATAATGATTTATATGGTTGTTTTAATTACCGCAGCTCCATCAGATAGAGACTAGGTTAAAACAATTAGCCTTGAAAGATGTTGAGGAGTTGGTCTTATGTATGTTACACAATATTCAACTACAGAAATTATGAGGCATTGTACATCTTACTGCCTGTACTAGAATTTATTTATGTTCCAAAATAAGGAAAGAAAATCGTACCTTTCCCATTAACGTATAATTTATAAGAATTTTGAACTTTGCCTAAAGTCCTACTTTTTCCTAGTTCCCCTCGACAGACGTCTTATGAGCAGTCTTGTGAACGGCTTTGGAAAGAACTCTATGAGTGTTGGTTTGATTATATCCCAGAGACTTTGAGAAATGAATGGGCAAGCTGTAAAGGAGGTATTTACTATTTTATTCAACATTATTGTTAGTCCCAAATTGCTTGAGATGGTAGTGCATGCCATTTCTTGAGGTGGTTGGATGGGGCTAATACCTGAAGTCATTTCTTGATGGTGGAAGCTGTCCCCACTGCTTTGTCTACTAATTCTCTGATAGGAATAAGAGAAAAATTTAGATTTCATGTGAGGCTATCTGCATGGAATTTGTTACTTCATTTGGTGTTGCGTTGCAGTTCTTGAGGAGTCATCCCATTCTAAGGATCCCTTTTTTGCTCTAGAGCTTACTTGCCATCAACATACGTCAGCTGGTAATACAATTTATGTTGTGAAATTGTGAGATTTAAGCTTTTCGCTTGCATGGTACTTGGAAATTGTTGTTTTGCACCTCACTCTTTATTGAGCAACTAATGTAGTATATTGTTTGGTTATTTCAGGGGGCACTGCTTCTGTACTTGCTTGGCAGAGGATGGTTGATGCAGTCAAGGTTTATTTCATTCATATGTTGATTTAGGTTATTTTATTGTATTTTTTTTTTATTTTTTATTTAGAAGCTATTGAACAAGGAAAATGAGATGATCAGTTTGACTTTAATATGGACTGACGTTTCTGGATGGATTCTGTAATATCAGAATGAAAATGTACACTGGTGTTACCTGCAAAATAATAGCTGACCTGCTAATGCTGTTAATATGAAGTAGTTAAGTATCTGAACTTAGAAGTACAGACATCATTGCTTTGATGCATAAACATTATTGTAATTGGATTCCTTTATTTGCTTAAAGTGCGGCATAGATACTAGGACACAATACAGAATGACAAACAAATACAATAATGTGTTTTTATTTATATGGCTGTATTTTTCAAACTATGGATATTCATATTGTGTAGCCACACCATATTCATGGAACAATGTTGTTTAAATACCATATTGCACGTGCTCTTCTCCTTGCACATTAAGAATTGAGAAACTTTTACAATTCTTGGATCCTTGTCTTAGAATTCTCTCTTTTAACTTCCGTAAAAATATAAATTCCTATGCATTACCTAGTAATTCTGTGTTAAGATGTTTTTCTCTACGACAAACACTTTGTGTCGCATCTGAAAGCATTTTCTTCTAGTTTGATTCTTTATGTATTTTTTTGTGAAAGTTTGCTTGTTTTATGCACATTTAAGACTAAGTGTAACACTGTACAAGAAGAAATTGTGTATTGATATAGAATGTCTTTGATTTGACTTAGATTTAGATTTAGGTACGCCTAAATCTAAGCATATCAAATACTGTAAAGTTTGATTGTGAGGCAAAAGAAAAAGTAAGTTTTCTTCTCATTACGTAAAATATATACAAGAGAAGAAAAAGAAAAATTACAATAAACCCCTAATTATAGACTAATTATATGAATTAATGTAAATAACCTATAACCTGCTAATTATACATAAATTACAGTTACACCCATAACTTAACATTATCATATAGTAACTTTATGGGCTGTGAATAATGAACTCTCGATTCTTTTAACATGTGTTGTATCCAGATTAACTCTTAGGATATGTGTGCTATGACTCTATAATTTAACTTAGCACTTGACTGTGCTATTACTGTCTCCTTTTTTACTTTTTCAAGATACTAGATTACCTCTAACAAATATACAATACCAAGTAGTAGATCGTCTATATGATGGTGACTCAGCCCAATCTATATTAGTGTACCCCTAAACTAAAGTGTGTCCATTGTTCTTGTATAATAAACCTTTGCTAGGTGCACCTTTCAGGTATCTCAAAATCCGAGCAATGGCATTCCAATGATTACTATGAGATGATTATGAGAACTGACTGATCACACTTGTGGCAAAAGATATATCAGGTTTCATGACGGTCAAGTAGTTTAGCTTTCTAACTAACCTTCGGTACTGGCTACGATACTGGTTAGGATCACGTAACAACTCTCCCAGATTAATAACCAACTTGGCATCTGATCTATTAGAGTGTCCATAGGTTTAGAATCGAACATCCCTATCTTGGTTAACAAATCAAAAACATGCTTTCTTTGAGAGAGAAATACTCATACGTGACCGGACAACCTTTATTCCCAAGAAGTATTTCAATAGTCCAAAATCCTTAGTACTAATCTCACTTTGAAGAACAACTTTGGATCAGCAATACTTTGTGAATCATTACTTGTTATAACAATGTTATCTACATATACAAGGAGCTAAATTTTTCCTTTAGAAGAATGACAATAAAATACTGAATGATTAACTATGCAACCAACTAGGCCAAAATCAGTGACAACAGTGCTAAATCGAGCAAGCCATGCCCAAGGAGACTATTTCAGGTCATATAATGATTTCTTCAGCTTACAAACCAACCCAGACCTTCCCTGAGCAACAAACCTCGGAAGTTGCTTCATATAGACTTTCCCAATAAGATCACCATGAAAAGGCATTTTTCACATTAAGAGTGTGTTTATAGTGGTAAAAAAACAAGAAAAAGTAAGAAAAAAATGTGGTTTGAGTTGATTTTAAGTGTTTGGTGTTTTAAACAGAGTTTTTCTAGAGAAGAATATTCACTTTTAGACTTTTGTGGTAAAAGTAAGAGACAGAAACCATGGAAACAGTTTTTTGGGTCTGTTCCTATGAATTTATGTTAGAAATTTTTGACTTTTGCACAGCAGTGTCAAAATTGTTAGAACGATTTTCCAAATCTGTTCTAATGGATTAAAAAAAAATTAGTATAAAATAGTAACAATGGTACTCGTTTAAATGCTTTCGATTCGAAGGATATGGCCGTAAAAAAAATTTACAGACTAGGTTAACCTCATTCCAGTTTTTTTGTTTTTTTAGTGAAATATTGAAAATCTTTGAATATAGTAAAAGTGGGAATGTGTAATAGAAGGTTTTAGTAATTTATAAAGGTTGTTAGAAAATTATTTTATTTTATTTTGTTTGTTGGCACTCCATATAGCCGACCCCACCTAGTGGGAAAAGGCTTAGTTTGGTTTGGTTTGGTTGGCACTCCAAATGGTGCCTAAGTTGGTGTAAGGACTAATGATAGATTGCAGCTAGAGAGATAATAAGACTAACAGAATTAATCTTAGTAATAGAAGAAAAAGTTATAGAGAAATTTAAACCATAAACTTGAGTATACCCCTTTGCGACCAAACGCACATTTAATTTGTTCACATTACCATCAGGATGAATTTTGACAGTATATATCCAACAACAACTAATCACTAACTTATCAGAAGGAAGAGCAACATGGTCCTAAGTATCGTTGGCTCGAAGAGCATATATCTTATCTTCCATAGCAAAATGCCACTCAGGGTGATGTGAAGTTAATCTTCAGACTTTAGATCAGTAGTTTTGATCACTTCAAAAACAATGTTTGGAATAGAAATAGAGGATGAAGATGTAACAAATGAACGATATGAAGATAATAATGCATCATAAGATACAAAATTAGAGATAGGATGAGAAGTATAAGAACGTTTACCCTTCCGAAAAAGCAATAGGGACATCTAAATCACTTATAGAAACAGGTGGCATGGGAGGAGTTGGTTGGCAAAGCATAGGAAAGAGGAGGTGGAATAGTCACTATTTGACGCTGAGTATATACATACAAGTTAGAAAGAGACAAACGACTAGATGGACTGAAAGGAGTATGATGATGGGTCAAAATAGACTCAAGTGGGATAAGAGGGAAATGAAGACTCATCAAGAATAGATTGAGATTAAGGCTGAGAGACGAATGGGATAGACTCAAAGAAAGTGACATCTGTACAAACAAAAAATCGGTTAAGAGAAGGACCATAACAATGGTAGCCCTTTTGTAAGCTAGAATATCCCAAAAAGATGCACCTATGAGCATAGGCATCTAATTTATTAATTCTAGGAGCAAGCTAATGAACAAATGAAATATACCTAAAAATCAGAGGTGGAGGAGAACACAAAAGTTTGCTAGAGAACAATACAAAATGAGGGGTTATTCCTTTGAGAGTAAAAGAGGAGATGCGATTGATTACATAACATGCGGCTAAAATAGCATCACTTCAGAAGATTTTAGGAACATTTATTTAAAAAAAGTAGACAATGGGCTATTTTAATAAGATGCAAATTCTTTCTTTTAGCCACCTCATTTTGTTATGGTGTATGGGAACAAGAAAACTGATAAATCATACTAGCAAAGGTCATGAAATCCACAAAAGGTTTAGTGAAATATTATTTTTGCATTATCACTACGAGCAATTTGCACAGATACGTCAAACTGGGTTTTAATTTTAGCACAGAAAGCTTAAAAAATATGAAACAGCTCACAACGATCTTTCATCAAATAAATCCATGTAATTCTTGAAAAATCATCCATAAAAGTGACAAAATACTGAAACTCCAATTTTGAAGTAACTCCAATTTTGAAGTAACTCAAAAGATTGCAGAGAAGGAAAACTTTAGATACCTTGGATCTATGGTACAACAGGATGGAGGAATTGATACTGA
>JAVXUM010000046.1:11120534-11137669 GCA_035590655.1 Pouteria glomerata
GATGGGTAAATCTTCCACCCCCGCTTGCCCGACCCTGGTTGGGCTTGGGTACGGGTCATGGCCCCCATTTTCTGCAGTTCCCATTACCCTTTGGAAAAAAAAAAAAAAAAAAAAGGCCAAAGTTAAACATTAATTTATTGAGGGACCATTTGGTAACGTTGTCAATTTTTTGTTATTATTTTTTTATCATTTTTTATTTTATATTTTTTGTTATCATTTTTCATTTCTAAAATGAAATTAAAACAACGTTTGAAAACGTAATTTTATTTATAATTATTATATTTTTATTTTTAAAAAATATTTAATTATATTATATTATATCATAATATATCATAATATGTTAATAATATAATATAATATAATATTCTAATTACATTATTATATTATACTGTAATATATTATATTTTATTATATTATAAATTATGTTATATTATTATATTATATTATATTATATTATATTATATTATATTGTTATATATATATAATATATAAATCTAACATTTCTTTAGACGCCTACTTAGATGGGACGTGGGGGGCATCAGTCGCCAAAAATGATGCCTTTTTTGACAGTAAAAAAACATATGTGTTTGTGTGATTTTGATTGCACGTTAAATTAATTTTTTATTTATAAAATAAAATAAAATAAATTAATAAATAATAAAATATTACGTATTTTTTGATTAAAAATTTTGATAAAAAGTATAATAATTTGATATAAAATTGATATGTGATAAAATTTAATTAGAAGAAAATAAAAAAATTAAAAAAAATTTAATTAATTTTAGTGTGCTAAATGAAACTCATATAACAATATGAAAAAAATGACATCGTTTGTGCTGACTTAGCTTTTACTAATTTTTTTTTTTACTCTCTTCCAATTAAATTTTATTACGGGTGTGTTTGGAATGGTAAAAAATGAAAAAAAATAAAAAAAAGTAAGAAAAGTTGTGAGTTCGTAATGCGTGCAGTGAGATAAAAAGTAAGTAATGATTAAAAGTTTATAGAGTTTTTTGGAGAAGTTTTGCACACCAAACGCACCCATAATAAGATATAATATGAAATATATGTAAATCAAATAGGCTTAATTAAATGGGGCTGGATTTTTTTAAAGAATTCACATTGAATCAAGCCTAGACGACCACGGGATATATTAAGGGGGTGTTTGGGTTGAACCTAAATTCTGAAAAATTTTAAAAATTTCTAAAAATCTCTAAAATTTATCTCACTGCACGTATTACGAACCCACAATTTATCTCATTTTATTTCACTTTTCATCATACCAAATACCCTCTAAGTGTGTTTAAAATTGTATACATTTGTAAAAGTTAATATTTTGTACTTTGTAAGTAACCAAACCAAACCAAACTAAGCCTTTTCCCACTATTTTGTACTTTGTAAGTAAAAATTTTAAATTTTATAATCTTGTAATTCGTATTATAAAAATTTATAGAATTTTGAAATTTTTTCTCTAACATCTAACGGCGCAATTATCACCCAGTGTCTACCGGACCATTGCCCATCCGCCCCCTAACATTGCTAAATTTCCAAATAAATTTGTTGATATGAAGAATGTTGACTTTCAAATTTTCTAAGATAGAAATAATTTTTTTTTTTTTTTTTTTGACGAAACAAAAAGAGGAAGATGAAAGAAAGCAAGCCCTCGATACCAAGGGCCCTCGGTATCTGCGCTCCACTAGCACCTTGCCTCCCCGAGGTTTCTAACCCCGTAATATGATATTTTTTGAGCTGTAAAAATTAATATGTAGTTAATAAAAAATTTAAATTTTATAATCACATAATTTATATTTATAACTATTTAAAAATTTTATATTTTTTTTTATGTAACACCAAACATTACCATAACCGGTATAGTTAAGCACCAACATTTAGGAACACAATCCTCTACTGAATTTCACTCCAATTCCAAATGCTAGTCAAATTCTCAAGTTCACTTTGCCAAATTCTTGAATTGAAAATTAATTTACTTCTTACCAACTGCTATATATATATATATCATTCCAAATAAATCCTAGAGATAACTTTTATTAAATATAATAATTATTTATGATACTATTTTACAAAATTTATGTATAAAATAACACAGTAAAATCACATTCAAAATGAAAAAAACAAAGTTAAAAACATATTCTATTTCTAGTATAATTTTACATTTTTATACACACTTTTAAGAATGTCTCGCTCTTTATGCTCCTTTTTTTTTTTTTTTTTTTATTAAAGTTGACTCATGCAATGCAATTTCGCTATCGTTTTTGCTTCATTGACGAATCATGTGACCCGGGTCTAACCATCAATACCCTTACCTACGATCAAATTAGCAGAATCCTTGGGCTATTCCTCAACAAATGATCCCACCGGCCCCAAAATTTGCTACCTACTAGCCTCATCTATATCAAATTATGGCCATAAAACTAATAAATTTCGTCACGCAAAATAATAAAACTAAACAGAACACGAAGTTGAATCTATAAATTATGAAAGCCACAAATTACATTAACAAACACAGCGGACAAGAAAGCTCAAGAATGAGATAACACAAGAAACCTAGTAAAAATACAAGCGCATGCTGAAGAGCCAGCATTATAACTTGTACGCTAGAACAATACCGCAAAACTTCCACAATGAAATGCGTACCCCAAAACAATTAAAAAAAAAGAAAAAGGGATCAACAAAAGATAATATACACAATACAGTCACCTGTTTCTAAACAAATTCCAAACTCAAATGAAGATCCAACGCAGATCGCTTGTGCTATGATGGATGTGTGTCCATGATTTTTATCCGAAGGTCTATGAATGAGGTAGATGTACAAACAAGCCAACAAGTATTTTGCTGCTTCAGAAACCTCACTGTAAACAAATGCATCTAATCATCTTGCAAAGGCAGGAAGAGAAGGCCAGATCACTTCGTCTTATGCTTTTCCCCCTCCTCTAAAATCTTTTTTTCTCTGTTGAAAATCATTATGTACAGTATGCAAAGCCCCAAAGGATAGCGAGTACAAAAGTGTTGCATATCATAATTCAAATTAAATTTATGAAATCCCCCTTCATCCAGCAGATTTCATCTTTCATGAAAGAAAGAAGAATGAAGAAATTGGAAACGAACCTTCCTGAAATTGGTTTTTGCCTAGTGGACCTCACCCAAGTCATTTTCTTGGATACAATTCAACTTCCTCCCACCAATATAAGATCTTTAGTTGTCATTTTAACCCTTTGACAAAAATTGGGGAAGTCCATACCCATCAATAAATCAACTGCTCTTTAATCACACAGCACTAAATGGAATTCTCAGCAAAAGACTCAGCAGCTGGCTTCTCCAAGTGAACAATCATGCAATGAAATCAATCCAATCTCACAAAATCCCATTTAAAACTCTCTGATAATAATCATACTGCCGTGTTCGCCATGCGTCCAAGCTGCTGCTTATCAGAGAAAGCACCAAGGATACACATTGCTGCCAAAAAATAACAGATACGAAAATTACATCATACTGCCAATATTGCATTGTATTTAAGAGATTAAATAAGACAAATCAAACCTCTTCAGTCAAACTTAGATGGAATCGTTTTCTTAGGTTCTGAATCGTCCGAAGACCCCCTTTAAAACATGGGAAACCAGAATCCTGAGCCAAAACATCAGAAAACAGGTACCCTGAGCTAACATTGGGAGTTAAGTAATGATAACCTAACAAGTTATTACGCATGTCTACTCATAGTAAAACTCACCACTTAATGCAATACAACAAACATCAAATACACAGCCCCAGCAATGCCATTTACAGTCAACTTTATTCAAAAGAAATAAAAGCATAACCATTAATCTCTACCTTCTATTAATTATATAAGCCAACCAGACAAGTATATTGGAATCTGTTGGTTAAATTCTGTTTCATATCGTCTTCCAAGTACAGTACAGTAAAGTAGGCGAAAAAACTGAAGTTCTTTATTATTAAATCAAAAAAATTGTACTTACCAAAAAAAAAAAAAAATCAGCAAAACTATACTATGTAAGGATGAATTTGCAATTGATTGAACTAGATATTGGGTGGGCATTGTGATGAAAAAATCACAAGAATGGGAATTCAAGTCTATTAGAATTACATGCAAATTTAGAATCTACCGTAGTAATTAATCAGAAAATACAAATTTAGATTCTAGTACACAAGTACTTTGCTAATCCTACAGATCACAACACTCCGTTGTCACAAGTTTAAAGTGAAAACATAGAATTAAAATAATAAGATCAAGAATACAAATTTATAGACTTCGTGTGTTGGATTGTATTTACCAAAGGAAATCAATTAGTTATTCATCAAAGTTTCATTTATTCAATGACCAGAATTAGATGGGGATGTATAGCTCGAAGATGTAGAAAACAATTCTTTGTGTATCAACCTTTTGAGGGGCTCATTTATGACTTACTCGAACTATTATTCAAAAAAAAAGAAAAAAAAAAATAAGACCTTTGGTTTTGGCTAATTGAGATAGAGATAGGCAAAAGAGAAACTTTCGTCATTTGTGGATCACTCGTATAAATGCAGTAATTCACAAAGAGGAGTATCCTATAATTATAGTAGATTAAAACAAGATCTGCACAAAAGATGGGTTTTTCTTAATCGTAAAATACCTGTGCAAATAGCTATTTCAGTTCGGTGACTTTTGCGAACAAGGTTTTGGCAAGACTGAAATTGGTTTCGAATCAAATTGTGTCCAAGGAACAGAGTGCTTTCATAGAGGGGAGACGAATTTTCGATAGCATTTTGGTGGAAAATGAAGTAGTCGAAGATTATAGGTATAGGAAGAAAGAGAGATCTTTGTACTTCAAAACGGATTTTGAAAAAGCATAATAGGGTGGATTGCAATTTCCTTGAATTTGTTTTGGGAGAAAAAGAGAGTTGGTACCAAATAGAGATGTTAGATGGGAGGATGTTTAGCTTCTACTGAGAACATTGGAAATTTCCTTGATTTTGTTTGGAAGAAAAAGGGATTCTGTACAAAATGGAGAAGTTGGATGGGAGGGTATTTAACTTCTACCAACTTCTTGGTTATATTTAGTGGAAAGCCTGGCAAAAAGTTTGAAGCTTCTAAAGGTCTTAGACAAGGGGATCCTCTATCGCCCTCTTTGTTCATCTTAGTGGCACACTTTAAGTCGGATGGTAGGCAGAGCAAATAAGGCTGGTGTAATTAAAGGTTTTGAGTTGGGGAGGGATTTAATTTTGGTTTCTCATTTACAATTCACAAATAGATACCATTTTCTTCTTATGTGGAGTTCAGAGCTTAAAATCAATGCTGGAAAAAGTTTCATTGTGGGTATAAATGCTCAAAGCAATAAAGTGGATTATTTACCAAAAGTGTGTTTGGAATGATAAAAAGTGAGATAAAATGAGACAAAGTGAGATAAGTTGTGGGTTCATAATTTGTGCAGTGAGATAAAAAGTAAATAATTTTTAGATGTTTTTTGAGTTTTTTTAAAAATTTTCAGAGGTTTACAGTGAACCAAACGAAGCTCTAATATGGTGGGTTGTGGAAATGAGTTTTCCATCAGATATGTCAGGATCCCTAGGGAGTAATCCATCCTCTGAAATGTTTCGATTCTGGTGATTGAGAAAGTTGGGAAGCATCTGGATGGTTGGAAAAATGACCTTTTGTCTAAGGGAGGAAGAGTTGAATAAATCCAGTTGATCCTTTCTAGCATCCCTATAAGCTTCATGCCCCTGTTTAAAGTTCCAGTTGAGGTTGGAATAAAATATAGAAAGGTAGATGAGGGATTGTCAGTGGAGAAAGCAGGAAGGATCATCCAGTGAAATGGAAAATTGTTTCTCAAACAAAAAACGGAGGGCGGCTAGCTGTTGGTAATTTAAATACCAGAAACAAGGCATTACTTGGGAAGTGGCTATGGAGATTCCATTAGAACCAAACTCGCTTTGGCATACTGTTATTAGGAGCAAATATGGCATTCATGAGCACATACAGGATTCTTGAGTTGAGGGTAAGGGCACTAACAGGGCTCCTTTGGAGCAAATTTATTAGTTGCTGTCTTTATTTTCACAGCTTATATCAAGTGTCAATTGGGGAATTGGGAGCATATTCAATTTAGGGAGGATCTTTGGGTGGGGGATTCGACTTTTTCCAGTAAGGGGACTACTCATCCTCATTTTTTTGTATCTTTTTGTTATTATTTAATAAAATTTATGTTGCTTATCAAAAAAATTAATAATGTGAAGAAATTAGGTACGAAGAATTTTTTTTTTTTTCTCATTTTCAATACAATTCTCTGTACATGCTATCCAATATATACAAGTAGGAATCAAATAAAAATAGAATGCCTAAAAATCAGATCTCCACAAACCAGGGATAATGATATAACTACCAAAAATAACATAATTGCCAAAAATACATATATTTACAACTATTTTTCTCAAACTCCCCCTCAAGCCACTGAATGGATGCTGTCCATTCCAAGCTTGCCAAATATAGATTGAAATACCGCGCTTGTCATTCCCTTGGTTAACACCTCTGTAAGTTGACCTTTAGTAGAAACAAAGGAGTACAAATTAAACCACTCTCCAATTTTTCTTTTATAAAATGCCTGTCAACCTCAACATGTTCGGTTTGATCGTGTTGTATTGGATTACGTGCTATGTTGATGGCTAACTTCTTGTCACAATAGAGTTTCATTGGTGCCGCCCACTTGATCTTCAAGTCTTCTAGGGTGATCTTAAGTCACAATAGTTCACAAATTCCTAGTGCCGTTGCCTTAAATTCTGCTTCTAACTAGACCTTACCACAATGATTTGCTTCTTATTTCTCTAAGTCACAAGTTTGTCACCAAGAAAAGTACAATAACCTTATTTTGTCTTTCTTAAACAAAATTCCTTCTCTTGATGATCCCTTTAGATACTGTAAGATCTTATATACTACTAGAAGATGCACTTCCTTGGGGTTATCCATAAATTGACTTACCACACTTACAAACTGTTTAGTTCTGTAGAAAGTCGGAAGGAAGGAAAGGAAAGGATGAAAATTAAGATGAAAGTTGCTTTTCCTTTTGTTTGGTAAGAGAGGAAAATAGAAAGGATAGAAAACGAGAAAGAAAAAAGGGAGGAAAAAAGCTGTGGGTCCCACTTTTCTTTTGTTCGTTCAAAATAAAACAAAATACAGCCGGGAAAGTCCGTGCGGTGAGGAGCCAAAAGAATTTTCACTCTGTTGGTGGGAACAAAATTACAAATTTACCCTCATTTGTGTGGTCCTGTAAAACCTCACAAAGCTCTCTCTCTCTCTCTCGTTTTCTTGTGCTTCATAGAAGTCAAGCTTTCTCGCTCAAAATCTCACATATTTTTACTTCCTTCAAAATTAACTCGATCTCTCCTCTCTCATGGATTGAAGGTGGGTACTTAAAAAATGTAATATTTTTCATTTTCTTTTTTGGTTCTAATTTATGTTGGTGTGTTTGGAAGTCTAATTTTTTGTGTGTTTGGTAAAATAAGTAGAAATTTTTATTTTTAAGTGTTTGATAAAATTTTTGACAACTTTTAACAATTTTTGGCAACTCTGTGTATGTGGTAAAAATTTTAGTAACTTTGATATTATGCCAAACGTGTAAATCTCAAAATATGATGTTTCAGTTCCAATGTCGATGTATTGTGATAATCAAACCGCCATCTTTATTGCCAACAATCCTGTGTTTCACGAACGGACAAAACATATAGAGGTGGATTGTAATTTTATTCGTGATCTCCTACTTAAGAAGGATCTTACCACTCCGTTTGTACGATTGGATTCCCAACTGGGTGACATACTTACTAAGCCTTTGTCGTGCTCTCTATTCCAGCAATTTTGTTCCAAGCTGGGCATGTTTGATCTCTATACTCTACCTTGAGGGGGAGTATCAGAATATTCCAAAATTTAGGAATTATTGCAATTATAATTATTGTGATTACAGTTTCCTTTGCTGTTGTAATTACGTTTTCCTTTTCTGATGTAATCCTCTATTATAAATTGAATGACAAGAAGACGAGGCTAATCAAGTCTCTGAATTCTTTATACCAAATTCTCAACTATACATATCCTTTATCGTCTCAATATATGCGACAAACACTCCTTTCTTTTTCAATACTCTCCATAGAATCTCCTTGGAACCCCTATCATAGGCCTTTTTCAAATCAATAAACACCATATGTATATCTTTTTGACCTTCTCTATACTGTTCCATTAATCTCCTCAAGAGAAAGATAGCCTTCATGGTTGGCCTCCCAGGCATGAAACCAAATTGATTCTCTAAAATGTTAGTTGTCCTTCTTAATCTTCTCTCAATAACTCTCTCCTATAGTTTCATTATATGGCTTATCAATTTAATCCCTCAGTAGTTCACACAGTTCTGAATATCTCATTTGTTCTTGTATATAGGTATAAGAATACATTTTCTCCATGCATCAGGCATCTTCTTACTCTCTAACACTACATTTAAAAAGTTTTGTCAACTAACTTATGCCATTCTCCCCCAAGCACCTCCAAACCTCAATAAAGATACCATCTAGCTCAAACGCTTCCCATTCTTAATCTTTTTCAATACTTCTTTTACTTCTTCCCTACTGATTCTCCTATAACTCATACGATTCAATTCTTCCCTAGAAGTGATAAACTGTACCAATTGTATGTCACTATTGCTGCTTTCGTTAAATAACTTGTAGAAGTAGCTCTTTCAATGCTCCTTTATCTTCTCTTTCTTTACCAATACCTTTTCATCCTCATTCTTAATGTATTTAACTTGGTTTAAATCCTCCGCCTATCTCTGCCTTTAGCAATTTTGAATATCTTTCTTTCGTCTTCTTTAGTGTCAAGTCACGTGTATAACTCCTCAAATGCCTTTGCCTTGGCCTCACTAACTACATTTTTGGTTTCTCGTTTTGTTTCCTTATACCTCTTCAAGTCACTTCATGTCATTCTTTTTACCAAAATTTAAAGTACTCTCTTTTGACTCTTATCTTATCTTGGGCGACCTCACTCCACCACTAAACTTCTTTCTGTGCCGGGGCACCTCTGAATTCTCCTAAGACTTCTTTTCCTATCCTCCTAATGAACTCTGCTACCTTATCCCATATAATATTTATGCTCTCATTTACCGACCAAACATTTTTCTGTAGTACTCTTTTCCTTAATGTTAGTAGCTTGTTACCTTTCAAGTTCCACCATTTAATCCTTGAGCATCTATACAACTCCTTTCTTCTAGTCCACCTTTAGAGCTGCACATCTATGATCAATAACCTATATTAGGAAGTTAAGCTCTCTCCCAGTATAACCTTGCAATCTTTACAAGTTAAGCTATCTTTTTTTCTAGTTAAGAAGAAGTCAATCTATGTCCTTGAGGAGCTACTCTTATAAGTCACCAAATGTTCCTCTCTCTTCCTAAAAAGTGTTAGTCACCATGAGATCATAAGCAATTGCAAACTCAAAAATATCATTTCCTTCGTCATTTCTATTACCGTACCCATATCCCCCATGTACTCCTATGTATTTATTTACATCGCGTCCTACATGACCATACAAGTCTCCTCCTATGAAAACCATTCCTCCTTGGGGTATCTCTAGTAGCACTCCTTCCAAGTCTTCTCAAAATTTCTCCTTATATTCATCTCTTAAGCTCACCTAGGGGGCGTAAGCGCTAATTACGTTCACTATCTCTTCTCCTAACACTTAGTAGCAATAATTCTATCTCCACATCGCTTTACATTAACTATATCTTCCTTTAGGTCCTTGCTTACCACTATTCTGGCCCAATTCCTCGATCTATTAAGTCCCGTATACCATAACTTATACCCAGTCCTCTTAATCTCTTTACCTTTCTGTCTCCTTTCCATTGTATCCACCACTTCCATAAGTTTCCAATGTTCCAAGCACTTAATCTCAGCCTTCTATTTTGGACTAACTTCCTTACCCCCTCACTCGTCCAAAAAAGTGTGAGAACCCTTACCTATTTAGCATTGCACCCGGGTGCCGATGCAACGGTCCTTACTTATTTATCATTGTACTTGGACCATATAGTGCGTCACTAAGTAGGGTACGCCCCCACGAAATTTCATTAGGTCTCAAATCTATGAAGAAATCCAACTGAGTATTCTACTGGTTGTCGGCTACCTAAAGCACAATATTTCTCCTTTATCTGGGCTTGGGACCGGCTATGTCTAAGAAACCCCAACATGGGCGGAGTTGTAGTGATCAATGATATACACACAAATATTTTTCTCTATGTTCCACAAATACATTAAGCCCTGATGGACAAGACAATGCAGTAGTGGAGCAGGTGAAGGGACCAAAGCTGCTGAGAAGCCAAAGGGGTAGATACAAGGTAGCTTTTAGAAGGGGCTCTTCTATCAATGCACAAGAAGTGGAATTAAAGCATGGGACGAGTTCCTCGATTGAGCATGAGTAATTGGGTTGGGCTGACTAGACCAAGCCCACACCATCTTATTTCAAAGGAATCATCATTCAGCTCACCACAAGCAAATCCCATTTATCCAGTCCATTTAATTAGTCCACAATTCAGCTATCAAAATTTAGGTCTGTAACCAACCTAGTCCAAATATTACAAATAGTATAGTATAATAATATAGTACGAATATATATATTTTTTTTTGGTGACTCGGAACCCTGCTGATGCCAAGAGGAACCACTCTTAAAGTGGGATTTCATCATAAGTCTATGTGTTATCTATATTCATTTTTGGCTGTTGAGTATTGTGGGCTAGAATTATACGATTGTATTGTGTTGTGGAATGAGGGAGGGGAGGATGCAGGAGAAATCCCGAAGAAGGTGATGCAAGTTTCACCATGTGAGCTCTCAATTGTTGATTTTGGGAAAGAAGGGTGTTTTTGGATGGGCCAGACATTGGGTTTGCTAATGCCAAATTTTGATGTTTCTGTCAATATTCAATTATTTGTGCTTTTCTTTGGTAGAAGAAACGGAGTTTGGGCATATAGCAATAGTTACTTCTTTTTGCTACTTTCCCAAGATGATGTGACAAAAGAATCTGAATTTAGTTACTAATATTAATATTTGCTTCCAATAATATTTGAAATTTTCTAGTTTGAATATAATGCAGGATAATATAGATTAAAGCAAATAAATGACAGAAATTAGGCTGAGAAGTAGAAGAAGAAGCCAAGAAGATAACAACAACAGCAACAAGAATAATAATAATAAGAAGAAGAAGGAGAAGAAGAAGATGAAGATGAAGAAGGGGGGCAAGCCACACAGGCTTTCAATTCAAATCACTCATATTTTTTTATTCATCTAAAATTTCCCTAACACTTACAATCTAAGCTTTTATACAGGCATTTAAATCAATTATCTAAGAAAATTAAATCATAGATAAAAATCAAATTCTAAAAATAAGGTAAAGTTTAATCCTATTAATATGGAAATAGAATCCTAGTAAATTGAAATCTTAAATCATTTATTTGCATCATTCTCTACCACTTAGAAAAACTCGGCAGAAAATTTGCATGCTTTTTCAATTGCTAGGTGACGAATAGATCCAATATTCAAGTTGTTCTCAGAGCTCATGGAGACACGTAAGGGGTGATAGAAATCTAATGTCCTCACCAGGTCTCCTAGGGTGAAAGGAATGTGACTCCAATAACTAAACTTGCAGATACTAAAAGAAGAAAAAAAATGAATCAAATTGTGAGAGGGGCATAGTTATGGGGAAGACAAAATCCACAAAATTATCGTAGGTTTGAAGCTTACACTTCAACCCAAAAAGTGGCACATTACGACGAGGGAGCACAATAATGCAACTAGCAATATTTGTGATAACATGAAAATTTGGCTCGGTAGTCCCGGCAACTTCATCAGGTGGTGTAATGGAACAAGGAATAATATCAACCAATTCATTGACTAGTTAGACATTAGACTCATAATCAAAAAACTAAAAATCATCAGAGTTAGGCTCATAAATCAGCACTTTTGGGATCTTCTTTAGAAAGTTCTCTCTCTTGTGCATCCATCCAAGTGGTTCTGCAAGTTGGGCTTGTAATTAGTTATCTGTCATTATCCTGCTAGATGTTAGTGCAAACCAATTAAATAAACTGCAGGAATGTGTAAACAAGTTGTTGGAGTGAGGTGACGCCGATGGTGGTTGACAGATGGTAATGAGGTCCTTCACGCATTCACATGTGATGGTCGAAGTTCATGCAAGTAGATCTCACTAACAGGAGTAAAGAGGTGCACGGATGGGTGATTATTAGCGAGATCTCATTAATTGTTCTTGTCAGCACCAAGCGGTGCTGCTAATGTTGGTGGGTGGACTTTGTGATGACTGGAAGTTGATTCTTAAGACCTTGGCAGCGGTGATGGGAAAGTTTGATCCTTCGCCAGTGTCAATGGTGGTCGGGTGATACCATATGAGGGGTGATGGGGCTGCACAAGGTTGGCAACCTAGATTGGGTGGTTGTCCAACCACAATGACATTGAAACGATGTCTGGGGCTAGTACGACTTAGGTTTTCTTGCAGCAATGGTGAACAATTGTTAGGGTTTATTTAGATTCTGAGATAGTGTTTGAGGTTTAGAAAACAAATCTAAGATCTCTGGTTCTGATACCAATGTTGATGTAGGATAATATAGATTAGAAATGAAAGAAATTAGGCTCAAAAGTAGAAGAAGAAGCCTAGAATAGAAGAAGATGGGAAGGAAAAAGAATAAGCTACACATGCTTCAATTCAAATCACTCATATATATTTTTTTTTTATCCAAAAGTCCCAACGCTTACAATCCAAGTCTTTATATAGGCATTTAAATCAAATATCTAAGAAAATCAAATCAAAGATAAAAATCAAATGCTAAAGATAAGATAATATCTTATCTTATTAATGTGAATATAGAATCATATTAAATTAAAATCTTAAATCTTTAATTTGGGTCATCAGCCAACAAGAGGGGGTAGCATTAAATAATATATAGCTCAACTAACAATAGAGGGGTGGCATAAAATTCACTTTTCAGGGAGGGAGATGTAATTTTTCATACCTTAAGAGGAGAATGTATTAATACCAAATCTAAAGGGAGGTCTAAGTAATTTATCCTTTTTGTTTTGCTTTGGTGGTGGTGGTGATTGTGTTGTTTACCTTCGTCAAGTGAGATCTTTATTTTAACTGTTGAGATCTTTATTTTAACTGTTTGGATTAGTGTATTACTTTGGAAACTACATCCTGTTGATAGTGTTGTGGTTACTGTTTGAGCTTTGAATCAGGAAAAAGAGAGAAAAATAATATCTAAATACACACACGTGTATGCAACCATCTTTCAAATCAAACTTGTGTTTTGGAATAAATTTTGATTTTTTTTTTTTTGAGGCCATGCCTAGTTGCCTACTGGTCTTTTTACAGGGAAAATTTAGACTGTTTCGTTAAAGGCACCCTTGCTACATGCTTTATTGTTTGCACTATCAGGCCATAAACAAACTGACAAATTTGTGTCATACTATCTTGCTGTGGTAGAAGTGTTGAGGTGATGAATTAATGTCAGGACAATCAACTAATCGAAAAAATAAAAAGAATGTCAGGGCAAGTGGTTACACATTTTTGTTTGTTAATCATTAGAGGTAGCACCAATCAGAGATGGGATGAGAGAGTTTGCTAGGATGGTTTTGTTGTTGCAACTTGCAGCGAATTAAGATTCAATGAGAATACTGTATAGAAGTTATTTGTTTCAAATGTTCTGTTGTCGATTTCAAGGCTGGAAAAAAATATTGCTCCGGCCTCTAGGGGAATAGATGACATATGATGGCTTTGATTTTGAGAAATATAAGTCCCGATAAATAAAAATGTGGCAAAAATGGTTTGTTGAGCCACAGTAAATATTAACCTCTTTTATGGGTGTGCTGCCATATCATAAATGTCGATTCATGCTCCTGAGGTGTTTGGTATTTTTAGGTTGTAGAAGAGCTTTTGGTATTGTTTTTAGGCTGATAGCATATATATATATATAGAATAAAGCTTGATTTATTTGTCTTTGTAATCCTTCAACTTAATTTAAAAAAAAAAAAAGAAGTCTGATAGCGTTAGAAATGTGTTCAAAAATCAATTGCAAGTATAGTTTTATTTTTAGGATCTTATAATCGAGCTGATATTGCACTTGGAAACAGCCAGAGATTAACGAGAACCACCCAACATGGTTGCATCTTCGGATTAGAGAGTCCAAACCAAAGTTTGATGAAAGTAAAACTAGAAGTCACCTCTCGTACAATTCTTATCACGACCAAGATGGCAGATGGACACTTGGTTTTCCAGATGTAAATGCTTGCAGTGCTGCTCAATTGCTGATACTCGAGGAAACAAATAAGCAGAGGTCTTCTGTGGAGAGCTTGCTTGCTTCGCTGCTTCAGGATAGATCTCCAACTTCAACAGATAATCAAAGAGAGTGAAGCTGAGGTACGAGAGATTTTAGGTTAGTTTACCAACATTTTTATGCTGTTTATACATTTGTAATTGTATAATCTCTTTAGGAGTAAGAAAATAGGTAAAGCTTGAGCTGGTTAATAATAAATGAATGCCTGCATATAGGTTTCCGACTACAAACAGTTATGGTTTTACTTGTAAGAAAAATTTGTTAGGACTTGGAGGCTGGTAACGTTGATGTTAGCCCGCGAAAACTCCCATCTCGGCTGTTGGATTTTGTCCAAGGTCATCCATGTTTTTTTAATCGAAACAATGCATGAGCTTACTCGAACCCTTGGATTAGAATGTCGAGATGAAGGTTGTTGCAAGGCTGACATCAACTTCAATATCAACCTCCCTCCATTTATTTGTTATAATGTTTATATTCGAAGTGGCTGTGTATTGTATCAAACATTTAGGTTTTGTTTGTTTCAATATATTTTTCAAAAACATAGCAAAAAAAATATAGATATATATATTTCAAAATATTTACATTTTGGTAAATGTATTTTTCCCAAAAGCATTTTATATTAAAACAAATGGAGCCTCAGAGATGTAGTTTTTCATTTTTCATTTTTTTAATCTTAAAATATCAAAAATATATTTTCTGAACTAAACTCTCTCCACTGTTCAGCAGCCAGCTACATTGTGTTAAGCTGATATGCAGCTAATTTTCGTAAATGTGCTGTTTGGTTTGGTTGTCATGTCGAGTTGTTTATGTTAATTTTCTTAAAAACAAAATAAAATTAAATTAAAAAAAAATAAAATCTATTGGTATTGTCCTTGAATATCCTTGTGTTTCAGCCATAAAATTTTTCTATATTGTTGGTAATTTCCTTGTTATGAGTGATATTGATTTGTCTAAAGAATTTACCAAATTAAGCTATCAGAATCATGTATCAATTACATTGTTTCAATTATAGTACATACTAGTGGTGGCATGAGCTCAGAAGTTTCTACATCTAACATCATCCTGGCAACTTATTTTAGAAAATCTTGCAGGTAGATTATCATTTATCATACAATTGCACTTGCAATGTCCGCGATAGCAAGCTTAGCGTTATTAATTTTTACAATGATATAGTTTAAAAGTATAGAAGGGAATTATTACTTTCTCGGTTTCTAGGCTATTTTTTACACAATTCTTGTTGGAATGGGTAGTTAAGAAGTACTTAAGGGTAACTAAATAAATATTATTGTCATGATTATTAGGGTAAATCTTATAAATTGTCTTTTGACCAACCTTGAAATGTATTCAGGTTCCACCTCTGGAGCACAAGAGGGTAGTCGTACTTTTACTTGATGTGAATCGAGGTCAACTCTACAGAGATGGTTTTGTTAAAAGTTTTAAACTTATTCTCTTAGTTAGTAGATAAACCTAATTTAATCGAACTACCTTTGGATTTTATAAGATGCTTGAGTATAGGATAGGTTTAGAATGGTAGAGTGAAGGAATTGTGATATTAAATTAAAAATGAAAGTATTAAAAATAAAATAACTAAGAAAATCTTGACTTCAAACTAAATTCGGTAGTAGAAAAATAATGGTTCACCTAAAGGCATTGATAACTAAACATGGTAATTGCACAAGTATTGTTAGGTCGGAAGATATTTCATTAAAACTTATTTTATAGAACTCAAGGTAAGTGGAGGTTTTTAAAATTAGTTTCAAGCTCATCGGAACATTGAATTGAACACTTAGTGTGCACGAGCGTCAACTCAAACCCAGGGTTTGATTGTAACATAGGTGAATCAATTTTTTTAAAAAAACTCAAGTTATGGTTTTAGGAAAATAGGTTCCAAAATACCAGACTATTGAATCAAACACTTAGTATGTAAGAGTGGTCAATCATAACTAAGCTAAGATTATAACACGGATGATTTTAATTTTGTAAGGGAACTTAATTTGGTTTGGAAAAATATGTTGTTTTTAACTCACTGGGACATTGAACCAAACACTTGGTTTACACAAGTGAAAACTTGTAACCACACCACATTCAATGGCTTGAAGCCAAGAACAAACTCTAACCTAACATAGTTGAACTTCCAAGAGGAAAATATACTTGCAAACCATCCATTAATATAAAATAGACAAGTACAAAGTAAAAATGAAAGATAAAAAGTAAAAACGAAGTACTTGCTATTGAAAATATTGTAAAATAAGTTAATTACATGTAATCCCTGGGAAAGAGAAGAGCAAAATCACCATACTAAAGTTTAACTAAATCTGATGCGTAATGGTAATGTAGCTCCCTATTAAAATCTTATACAAGTTCTTTATTTATAAAAGAATGGAAACAAAAATCCTAAAATCTAAAAACTCGGGGTCGCCATTGGGATGCCAGTAGCAGTAGGATGTTAACCTTAAAGTTTAGAGGTTTAGAGTTTACTGTACCTTGTCGTCCCAACGCCATCGGGACGCCAAGCGATTTTCTTCTTTTTTTTTCTACTTCTTTTGATCCCTCGTTTAGCTCCTCACTCTCTTGTGATCACTTGTTGCATTTTTGTAGTTTTATCCTTTTTTTTTTTTTTTTGGTGACCGGGTGGAACCTTCGCTATAGGCCCCTTCGGGGCTTTATGGGCTATCTAAACCACCCGGGGAGACCGTCCCGCCCTCCCGACCCGGCCTCCAGGTAAGTCACGAGAGATTTTAATTCTCGTGGAGGGTGGCCAACGCGGAGTCGAA
>JAVXUM010000046.1:11149092-11159409 GCA_035590655.1 Pouteria glomerata
ACCAAATTAAATTGCTTGACTAATGAACCACAAAAGAAGACAAAAACAAGACCATTCGGCCAAAGCTTCCCATGAACCAAACTAAACCTTTTTCTTCCTCTCTTTGGCCGGTCAAACCATGCCACCTCACCCTCCAGGTTTTCAAAATTAAATCTTCCGACCTAGCACTACATGCGTAGATACTAGATTGAGTTAAAATAATATTCAACTCCATCTCTTTGAAGCCATTACGGGAATAGGTTGAGACCAAGTATTTTCAATTAACAATAATTCTTTTAAAGTTAAATTGAATCATTTGATTACTAGTTTAAGTTTAGGTTAAGTTTCATGTTCAAATCATCTTCCAAACCTAATTTCGAAAACCCTAAAAGATTTTTCTCTTTTCTGTTTGTTATTCTTTGCAAGTGTTTTCAAAACAAGTTTTCCTAAAAATAGTCACATACTTGCTCCCTATGGAGATGACCTAGGACTCACCTAAACTAAATTACAACCACTTCTTGCACTTGAGAGTATCAACCTCTTCAATTTCTGAGAACAGTTAGGAAACCATCTGTATTTGAAAACCACCAGACTTTAATAATAAAAAGCAGTATAATGACTGTAAGCAAACCCACAATCACCTTATGTCTTATTACTCCACTTCTCTAATACATGAAACAAACCAGATCAATGAGAATAATCCCATATCCATGTAAACACTAATACTAGCAAACAAATCAGCAAGTAGGTGATTATAATAAATTAACCAAATAACCAACCACATGGCCAAGAAGTTCCAACCAACAAGCATGACACTAAGTAACCCTTAGATTTATATTCAAGTAGATTAGCAAGCATAACAAAGAGAACTCAATGTGGCCTACAAAGTAACATACAAATCAACAAGAAGAAATTTAATTCCCAAGATGAAACAACAGAGAACATTAAAGAAATGCTTCATTACCCAAAATATAATAGCAATCTAGATATGGGTGCCTAGTAGACTTACAACAAATCTTAACAGCAAATCAACCCATGCACAACTTTACATTACCACTGCCTAGCAGGAAACAGTAAGGAAAATATCCCAAATTGAATTAGACAAAAGGGACAACAAGCACATGAACTAGCAAATTAGTAACATAAACCAACACCAGAGGCAAAATGTAGCACCAAACTGATACAGCAATCCAGAGTAACCAACCAAAATTTCAAATATTCACTAGAGATAATGAATAAGCAACAACAACAAAATTAAAAACAAAATTTTGGCATGGTGGTAGTGTGTGATATGGGGGCTTGAGGATTTGAGGTTTAGTGGGCTTCTCTTTACATGGCATAATGCTAGGGTACAAGGTCATATAATGAGGAAGTTGAATTGTACTCTTATTAATGCTTCTTGGTTGATGTGTCCATACCTTTAACTATTTAAATTTTTTAATCACTGGGTTGGTATGATGAGTTTTTGTTACTTGTGGAACATGTTTTAGCTAAGCTGATTAGGGGATATGTTATGTATTGGGTGTATACGAAATTGAAAATGGTGAAAGAGGCTCTTAAAGCTTTAACCATGGAAAAGAGTAAGAAAATTAATGAATATGTGGTTGAATTATATTCTGAATTGGCTAGTATTCAAACAAATATTAGTACTTTTAGAGGGAATACTGAATTATTAGAATTCAATGGTTGAAGTAGGAGGATAGGAATTCAGTGCTTTTCTTTTATTCTATGAAAAATAAATTGAACACTAATAAGTATTTAAAGGGAAGGCAGGTTGGTGCTTAAGGTTAAGGATTTGATTTCAGCAGAAGTTGCTAAGTTCTATCAAGATTTGCTTGGTTAAAATTGCTCTATTCCTTATGATGATCATGATCTTAGGAAGTATGTGTCTTCTTCATTTACTTCTGCACAGGTTAAGTGGTTGGGAGGAGACTTCTCAGATGAAGACAAAGGAGAGGCTATGATCAGTTTGCATCCAAATAAGGTATCAAGTCCGGATGGCTTCAATGCATATTTATTTTAGAAGACTTACAGTATTGTGGGTTTAGATGTGGTGCTTACAATTAAAGAATTTTTTGGCTCTTCTATTCTTCTCAAGGAGTTCAATGCTACAATTAATGCTTTGATTCATAAAACTCTAAATGCTCGCAAGTTAAAGGATTTTAATCCTATTTCGTGTTGTAGTACAATTTATAAATGCATCACTAAGCTTCTTACAAGGTGATTAAAGGTAGTACTTCCATGTATTATTAATGAAGCTCAGGCTGCTTTTATGAATAGGAGGAGTATTAGAGACAACATTCTTATGGCCTATTCTAACTTATCAAGCCCAAGATGTGCAATTAAGGTTGATTTGATGAAGCTATACGATTTTGTTCGTTAGGAATTTCTTTGGGATGTGCTTTAACTTTTGGGATTTCCTAATCAACACCGAAGTGCCATAGCACGAAAATACCTAATCAACACCAAAACAAATCTACAATATAAAGAAAATTAATGCTTAACACAAAACTATGACATAACATATGAAGAGCTTCATTTACTTAATGTATTACGTTTTCTTTTTCGTTTGCTATTTTTATTTACTGTTTTATAGCTTTATTTATGTTAAGCTAAATTTCTAGTTCTTGATTCAACCATTCAAGAAAAGATGGTTGATTACTGCTCTGTGATATGCGTAGACGTAAGTTCACATGAATGTTTACATCTACTATTTTTCTAGATCTAATTTTTCTATTTTCAAAAACCTTCGAAACGAATTTTCTTGACCATATCCTCTGAAATTCCTAGTAAGAAATTTCGGTTCTATAAAAATTCATGTTATCTTTGAAATAAAATAACTAAAATCTAAAACCCTAATTTTTCTTAAATGAATATTTTCCAATTTTATAATCCAGTTGGGGCGTTTATAAGATTGTGATAGGGAGTTAAAGAACTTTCAAAGAATATTTTCCGACCTAATTTTCCCTTATGTGAATCTTAGGTTGAGAACATTATTATATCACAGAGCTAGGTAATTAAATCACCTAGAATTGAAAGTGTTGAATCAAGACTTGTTTTTAATTGGATATTTGAATTTTAAAATCATTACGTACTGTTTTCTTTATTATCTTGAAAACTGAACATCAAATCAAAGTTCCTTTACATTAGTCAGAATTATTTCTTATTAATTGCTTTGTTTATTATTCCTTAGGAAAATTAGTTAGAAAACTTTGATCCAAAGAAACCCCAATTCCTTTATTCATTTTTCTAGTGAACTTAGGATTAGAAGAAAGCCTTCATAATTTAGAAACTAGTTATCTTCATGACTACTACCACCATCAAACTAATTTAGAAACACATGCAAGGTCCAATCATGATAAGTCAAGATTGCTTTAAATTGCCCAAAAATTAATTTTTTTTTATGCATCTCAAATTAATTTATCATGCAAAACCTACTCCCAACTTAAAATTCACATTGTCCTCAATGTGAAAACCATGAAACATATGTGGGTTCATAGTGTGCAATAGTGAGCATGATGAATACTATAACCATAAAAGGCATAAATAAAAGCAAAGCACAAAATAATCCAAGCATGCACCTTTTTTTTTTTTTTTTACGAAACTTAAGGCATAACCTAATATATCCCCCCAACTTAGATTTTACAACACTCCCAATAACATTATGTATAAATGAAATACCAAGTGGAAGTGAAAATTAAAATAAAATGAGAGAAAAGATATTACCTTAGAAGCTTCCTTATTTGAATAAAAATGAAAGAGCTAGACAAGAAAAGTGATAGAATTTTTTTTAATAAGTAAGAATTTTAGAATTAAAAGAGAATAAAAAGAAAAGGAAAAATAAAGTAAAAGAAGAATGAAAGTTAGTAGAAAAATAAAAGAGAAGAGAATAAATAAAGAAAATCTAAACTAACAATAAATAACAAAATAACAAAAGAAAAAGCTAATCTACTATGTACAAATAAAACAAAGAAAAAATGGTTATCCAACACCTTTTCTCTCCCATGCGTCCACTAATGGTTTAAGATAAAATGTTCTCTTCAAGCTTACAAGACACCGAAAGTGGATGCTCTTCGAGTGTTAGACACACCGAGGGATAAAATGCCAAGTGAGGTTCATGAAACATCAGATGTGGCTGTGATGCCTGCATAGATATGGACATGGTGGGTTCAATAAGTTTGTTAATGCCCAAGAAATCTATGAATGTAGAAATGGTGGACTTTAATGATCTCTCAACATCTAAAAAGTCTTCTGATATGGAAATATTAGGGTTCAATGCTCCATTGACACCCATAAAGTTTATGTAAGCTTCTCTCGTGTCTACTACCTCCCCCCAGTGATGGTCAGTCCCCCTTAGTAGAACGATCAGATAGGGTAAAGTCAAAAGGTGAACTAAGGTAAACTGACTTAATGATGTGCTCTTCCGGCCATGGAGGTAACGCGAGTGAGTGCGCTCCAAGTGTAGAGAACACTAGAGAATGCATGGCCCTGTGGGGATCTTTGAACCCCAAATATGGCCCAAAATTATTTGCATATGTAAACATTGATTGTGATTGTGTATTTTCCAGTATCCCCTCGACACCTAGAAAGTCAATGCACCCTACTTTTTTTGTTGTTGCCCCCTCTCTACATGTGTCATCACTTGTATACAATACATGTTCAGATCTAGCGGTATGATTCTCAGTTGGGATTAGGGTTAAAAAGGAGAGTTGCACGCCACTCTCACTCTTAGACCTCTCTATCGAACTCTTAAAGGATGATAAGGGAAATTCAAACTTATCACAGTCTTGTGGTACCGAAGTAGGAACCCAACCGTAATTCAAATCACACTTCCACTCAAACATAGGGGTCTTTATAACTAAGTCATCGTGTGAATTAGCCCCAATAAAATGAGATATATCAGATGTAGTCTCAGTGAGTGGTGTGATAGAACATAATGAAACTAAAGTGACTCATTCACTAATGTGCTCCCCCTGAACCTATAGCATTAATGCTCTCAGAATGAATATCTAAACTCTCTAAGGTCACCTGGGTTGTCAGGGTGGGTTGCGCTTCAAGATTAGTTGTAGGACAGAACTGTATGTCTCATTGACTCTCGATAGATGTTACAAAGTTCTCCTGTATAGGAGAGTTAAGAGGAAAATGAGAAATAGGCTCATCCCATACATTATCCCCAACATGATTAGCATGATTATCCCACTCGGTGCCTATGGTCTCAAATTGTGCATTACAAGGTTCACTAGGCCAATAATCCTGGGGTTCTTCAGACTGGCCCTCTGTGATTAGAAAAATATTGGGACATTTAAACTCTGAGTAGTCGGCCTCCACACATGTGCTACTTCCAAAGGATGAATCATAAGGATCAAATGAAGTAGAAGCATGCAGGAAATAGTCAGTGTGGGTTTCAAGTGCATGAGGTTCAAGTCTTTCTCGAGGCATAGTGTGCTCATAAATGATTCTAGGAATGACCAGCCCTCATCCGCGGTGAGATCAAGAAAGTCCCTGCCAAAGGCTATATCAAATGCCTAGTACAACTCACGTGATAGAGATGAATATAACATGACTAGGACGTCCCCTAACTCTAATCCATGATTTAAGAAAACTGCCAAACGTATTTTAATCTCTCCGAACATTTATAAAATGGTTCACCCATCTTTTGATAAAATTTTCTAATTTGTTGGCTATGAGTGAAACTTTGATAGACAGGGAGGTATTCCTTAATAAAAGCTTGACGACATTATTCCGAAGTGGTCCATTCACCATTATAACACCAGTAACCAGCTAAACCTTGCAATGATAAAGGGAAAAACATGAACCTAGGTCTCTCACTCATTCTAACATCATAAAAACGACACACTACCTCAAACCTATCGATATGAAGACATAGGTCTTCCTCCTCATTGACTCTCTCTCAATTGTGTAAAGGTTACACTCAAGGGCAAGAGGTCAATTATAGAGGGGTTAGGTGAGTCCCAAGTCAATTCCTCATGGAGCTTTCTTGATTCAAAATCAAGGGTTTGGTCTTTTTCCCATTCGAAACTCGTTTTTAGGAAAACATTTGCTAACGGTTGAATTAGAAACAAAAGTTTTTTTTTTTTTTTTTTTTTTTTTTTGGTTTTCAATTAAAGAAAAATAAAAAAAAAAATTGTCAAAAATTTAAATAAGACTTTGAAAATGGGTTTAAAACCTTAACTTCTCACCGATTTGGTGGTAATGTGACATAGAACTTCTTGAACTCATGCAAACACAATGGAATTCACAATGTCCCCATAATGAGTTTTAAGCAATTTCGTTCGAGTACACTAGGACATTGAAACATACATTTAGATTCATTACCCCGATGTAGGTTATATCACAAATGACTCGATATCTAAAGGAATTGGTTTAGGTTTTGTTCCATAAAATGAGTTTCACCTTTTAAATGGGACATTGAATCGGAGTGTAGATTTTTAAGAATTTCTTCTAGAAAAATCCAACGCCAATTGTAACATAAGCAAAAGGGATTCAAAAATGTTAACCAACTATTGTGAAGATTCCATTTTTGCCAACTTAAATTATTACTTGAAGGTTATATTCATTTGAGTTCAAGATTCTATGTCCGGCATCACCACCTTCAATGGCTCGAAGCTAAGAAGGTGGTTTAGCCTACCATGACTAGTAATAAAACAAAAATCAACATTCCAGAATAAAGCATGAATGAATAACTAAGAATAGAATATAAAAAAAAACCTTTAAAATGAAAAGTAGTAAAACAAGTGCATTCACAAGAACCAGGCGCATAAACCCTAAAAAAAAGTTGACATGTCCCTCATATTCTGATGAGTCCAATTTTGGGAAATTGGGGACCTATGATCACCATTGGTTAGCACATTCCCTCTTCACCACCTAAGACTCAAAATAGACTACAATAAAGACAAGAGAAGTCTAAAAAAAAATTAAGGAAAACAATCTATACAAAAAGGAAAAAAAAAAATCGAATAAGATAAGAAAAAAAAAAATTCAACGATTTACACTATGTACATCTTTCGGAGTTCAAGTTTGTCATTCAAATGGGGATGGGTCAGTGAGCTCCCTTGTCTCAATCTTTGCCACAAAATTTTCCATGTATGGCTTAAGACGGTGGCCATTTACCTTGAAGGTGATGTTGCACGTATTGTGCACCTCACACACACCATGCTTAGAAACTTTGGTGATGACTAGTGGACCAGACCACCTAAACCGAAGTTTTCCCAGAAAGAGATACAACCTTGAGTTACACAATAAGACTTTTTGGCTTACATGGAAGGATTTCCTAACAATGTGCTTGTCATGCAAGTCCTTCTTTTTTACCTTGGCAATTTTTGCATTATTTCTTAACTCATCAAGCTCATTCAATTGTAGCTTTCTAAGAGCACCGGCATCATCTAGACTTTCATTGAATTGCCAGATTACCCAGTAGGCTTTATGTTCCAATTCCACGAGTAAGTGGCAAGCCTTGCCATAAACAAGTAGGTAAAGAGGCATACCCAAGATAGTTTTGTAAGCTATCCGGTACCCCACAACGCATCAACTAGCCGCAAAGACCAATCTTTACGTGTAGGATTAACAGTCTTCTCAAGAATTCCCTTAATCTACCTATTTGCCAATCCCATTTGACCACTATTTTGTGGGTGATATGAAGTCCCCACTTTGTGCGTCATACTATAGTTACGTAATAGGATTCCTACGGGCCGATTGCAAAAATGTTTACTCCTATTACTAATGATAGTCCTAGGCATCCCAAAACGTGAAAAAATGTGTTCCTTAAAAAACTTGACCACCACACGATGGTCGTTGGGGCGAGTGGCAATGGTTTCTACCCATTTCGAAACATAGTCTATAGCCACTAAAATGTACTCATAGCTAAAAGATATAGGAAATGGACCCTTAAAATCAATCTCTCAATAGTTAAATATTTCCAAAATGATTACGGGATTTTGTCGCATTTCATTGCGCTTAGAAAGGGCTCCTAATCTTTGGCATCAGTCACATCTCAAGCAATAGTTATGCATATCCTTAAACATGGAAGGCCAATAGAATCCGCTTTGAAGAATCTTGGCGGTAGTTTTCTTTGAAGAGAAATGACCCTCACAAGCCAAAGTATGACAAAGCTTAATCACACTCGGAATCTCATAGTCGGGGATACATCTTCTCATAATTTGGTCAGGGCAATATTTGTAGAGGCAAGGCTCATCCCAAAAGAAAGTTTTTACAATTTGCAAAAACTTACCTCTATCTACCTTGGTCCAATGTGAAGGCATATGGCCGGTCACTAGAAAATTAGTAATGGCTGCATACCAAGGTGACTGAGTATGAATATTGGTGTTAACATTCATGATATGCTCATCAGGGAACGAGTAATTGATTGGTAGGTCACTAAAGTTGGACACATGATGTAGTAATCTAGACAAGTGGTCGGCTACCACATTTTCCACCCATTTTTTATCCTTGATTTTCAAATCAAACTCTTATAGGAGTAGTAGCCATATAATCAAGCAAGGTTTGGCCTCCTTTTTGGAAAGAAGGTATTTCAAAGCTGCATGGTCCGTAAACACTATGACATATGATCATACCAAATATGACCTAAATTTAGCCAGGGCAAAGACTACCGCTAGAAGCTCTTTCTTAGTGGCGGTGTAATTGACTTGAGCCTCATTGAGAGTCTTGCTAGTGTAGTATATGGCAATAGGTTTCTCCTCTTTCCTTTACCCCAAAACAGCCCTTACCGCAAAATCATTGGCATCGCACAAAAGTTCAAATGGTAAAGACCAATCTGGACTTTGGACAATCGGTACGGTAGTAAGCAAATGTTTCAGTCGATCAAATGTCTCTTGGCATATGCTTGTCTAGTCAAAAGGAGTATTGTTAGACAACAATGAGCATAATGGACGGGCAATAGAACTGAAGGACTGGATGAATCGCTGATAAAAACCGACATGGCCAAGAAATGATCTAATGTCCACTACACATCGGGGAGTAGGTAAATTTTAGATTAAATTCACTTTTGCTTTGACGACCTCAATCCTATGACATGACACTATGTGCCCTAAAATAATCTCTTGTTGTACCATGAAATGATTTTTTTTCCCAATTTAACATCGAATTGCTCTCCTTACAAGGGCTAAAGCCTTCTCAAGGTTACTCAAGCACTCATTATAAGTCTCTTCATAGACAAAGAAATCATCCATGAACACCTCCAAAAATCTCTCAACCATGTCACTAAAAATGCTCATCACACACCTTTGAAAAGTTACAGGTGCATTGCATAACCTAAATGACATACACCTATACGCAAAGGTGCCAAAAGGGCGTATGAAGGTGGTTTTCTCTTTGTCCTTAAGTGCTATCTCAACCTAATTATACCCTGAGTACCCGTCGAGAAAGCAATAGAAAGACTTCCTAGCCACTCTCTCAAGAACTTGATCTAAGAAGTGAAGGGAAAAGTAGTCTTTTCGGGTCACCATATTTAACTGTCTATAATCAATGCACATGCGCCACCCGATTTGAGTGCACTGCGGAACTAATTCTCCTTTTTCATTCTCTACCACCATGACACCTGACTTCGTAGGAACCACTTGAGTGGAACTCACCCACTTGGAATCAGAAATGGGGTAAATGATACCTACATCAAGCAATTTAAGAACTTCTCCTTTCACAACCTCTTTACTATTCAGGTTTAGTCTCCGTTACATCTGCCTCACGGGTTTAGCATCAGCTTCAAGGTATATATGGTGAGAATAGACCAAAGGACTAATACCTCGAAGGTCTGCCACAGTCTATCCTAGAGCCTGACGATGAGCCCTCAAAACGACCAACAAACTATCCTCCTGACTCTTTTCCAACTTGGAAGACACAACTACGGGGTATGTCTCACCCTCCTATAGGAATGCATATTTGAGTTCACTCGGTAAAGGTTTCCTGAGATGGCTAAAAGGACACTTCAGTGATGGCTTGGGTTTAATCACAGATGGCTCCAAAGGTTTAAAAATCGGTACCCAACCACTAATAGTCATGATTTGCTCCTTAGTACTCACAAACTCCTCACTATTCACAAATTTTGCTCCATCAAGAGCCTCGCACTTTTCATCTCTCACCAAAGCCCTCTCTAAAGGGTCATCAAAGATTGTTCTTTCAAAATACTCCTTACTCAGTGTTTGAATCAAGTCCACCTCCCTGATATCCTCAAATTCTCCTATTTGCTTCCCTACCCAAAAAATGTTTATTTCCATGGTCATATTGCCAAAAAGAGATTTTCATGACCCCATTCCTATAATTGATTAACACATTGGAGATAGTAAGGAAGGGTCTACTAAGGATGAC
>JAVXUM010000046.1:11251011-11264991 GCA_035590655.1 Pouteria glomerata
AAACAAATAAATAAATTTATTAAATTTTAATTAACTATAAATAAATATAAAATATAAATTTGTAACCTGCGGAGGAGAAGGATGGCTCTGACTCTGAGATAAACGTCTTTCCATCTCGGTCATCATCTGAGCCCGAAATGATGCCTCCCGCGCATCCATCTCAGCATGAGCTATCTGGAAGAGATCCTGATCGCGCCGTCTGGCCTGGGAAAAAGCCTCCGCTCATGCAATGGATTAGCATGGAATGCCAGCACTGTCACGCCCCGAGCCTGGGGACCCGAGGGTGAGTGATACTCAATCATAACATGCCTAAGTTGGTTAAAAACATCAGAGCATGCACCGGTCACGCAACGGACCCACAAAACCACCCCTACTATATAAGGCCTAAATGTTTTATTTTCGAGTACCTGTAACAGTATAACTTGTGACATAATAATCGGTTTATCAACCACACACTAAATTCACAACTACTCGCACTGACACACCTCCTGGCTGCACATACGGCTCACAATAATTAGCTTAATTGCATCCATGAAAAAGTAGTCCAAATAACTAAAAAATTTAAACTTTTAACTAAGTTTACATTACTCGGCCTTAAGGCCGTTACATGCCAAAAATTAATTAAGAAGAATAACATTAGTCCAACTCTCTATAAATCAGAACACCTCATTTTGTCACTTCAGGGTAGGTCTAGCCCTCCTGTGTGGGTCCTGCAAAGGTATCTGAAGGGGCATGAGCACGGACCACTTGTGCTCACGTTATATTCACAAGAATATATGTATGATGCAAAGCATATTCATAATGAAATGACACGGAAAGTAACCAAAGTACATAACCAAAAATAAAGTGCATAAATTTAACATTTTGCTACTTATTAAGTTCCTTACCCTTGCACAATACGTTTATTAATTTTGCACACAATCATCGGAATTTGAGGTACAATCTCCAAACCGTTCTTTAGGATCTCAACCCAGGGCAACTGAACACCAAAATAAGTACTAATATATCACAAACCCGGTTTGTAAGTTACTAACCTACTGGTGGGGACACCAACCCTGTGCAGGTTCGTGGTTTTTCAACCCGAGGGCATCTCTAGTCCCTTCCTATTTTCCGTACCCTCAATCCTGGACACAAAATCATTTACACTTATTCATTTCAGTTAGTTTACCATTGTACCTTGGGTTGTTTCAGGTTTCTCCACCAACACATCATTTTCCAATGCAACTTAAATATAGCAAACGAACTCGAAATGTAACGAAATTCGAACCATAGAATCCTCAACTTCAATACAACATTTTTGCATAAGAAAAATTCAGATTTGACAATGGAATAAATTGCAGAAATTCAGCATACATAAGGCCTCGTTTGGCCATGTCAATAGCTAAGTATCATGACAATAAAATGTGCATTACTTGGGATCCTTTTATGCAATTTTTACCAAACTTTCTAAGCATCATTTAGAGTCCAAAAGGGTCCCAAATCAGTACAGAAACAGCAAGGAGACCACCTATACAATTCGCAGAAATTTTTGCCGTTTTCTACCATTTCAAGCACTTTAATTAGCCAATTCAAGTGGAAAACTTCAAGCACCAATTAGGCATTATTCCTACAACTTTAGTCAAAGTTTCTAAGTCATTTTTAGGACTCAAAAGTGTCTTAAAACTGCAGAAATTCTGCCAACATTCCAGCTTGATAAATGGTTACAATTTAGTGGAAAATCAAGTCTTTAAGGTCTCCAAACTTAACCAAAATTTCAGATTTTGTAATCAAACAACCTAAGCATGATTTCTAGCTCAAATTCACTTAAAAATCAGAAAATTCCAGCAGCTATAATCAAGAAGAAAACTTCACTAATTTCCATCACAATAATTCCTAGTTTGCCAATTTTTCTTCTATCACATAACAAACATCAAGTTACACAAATTTTGCAACAATTTCAAGTGGCTAGCATCAAACATATATTAAAGAGAACAAAGAATTCCCCTACCTCTTTTGAAGTGAAATTCTTCCTCTCCTAGGCTTTCTTCTTCCTTTCTTCTTCCCTCACGGTTGGTGCCTATTCTTTTCCTCAAACTCTCTTGGCTAAATGAACACACCAAAATAGTATGTCTCGGCCAAGTGCTTTGGTCTTCAATTAATTTGAGCCCAAGACTCAATCTTGGCCCTCCATTTATTCTCCATCCAAGGGCACCAAGAATTAGTTGTATATTATATTCTTTATTGGTTTCCCCCACATGGCCGAATGGCCTCCAAGGCTATACTCTTGTAATCATTCGGCCAAGAAGATTTTCTTCCCCTAACTAACTAGTTAAATGGTCCCCTCCTAACCTTGGTCTTCTTCTAACCACTTAGTTACATGCTAAGACACTAAAGTCTCTATGTTCCATAAAATGACAACCAAAGAGGACCAATCATCCGAAAAAAAGAGTTCTCCCAACTTAAGTTATATGCATATATATTTAGATACATTTTCCACAATTAAATAGGTGGGCCCCACCAAGTTAAATGCTATTTGACTAAGGTTTCTAGCAAACAACAAAATTGGAAGACCACAAGCCATGCATTTGGCCAAGCAAGGTCATGAATATATATATATATGGTCTTCCTATTACATCACATGGTCCCACCAATTAATTGCTTGAAGACCAAAAACACTCAAATTGCATCCACCACTCGGCCAAGCTCCTCACCAACCGAATGCCCCCTCTGTCTTGACATGCCTTTGGTCAACAAGTCCACCAAGTTGTGTATGTATTGTGTATGCCTTTGGTAGTCAAAATTGAGGCTCAAAATTGGGTCAAAATGAAACAAAATTCAGCAATTAGACTTAGGTGGCCGAATGACCATTTGGTTTCTTTCAAACATGACCTTGTCTTCCTTTATTTGATCCACTTGGACCTAAACTTCCCAACATGGCTGAATATGCTTGAAGACAAGTCCATCCTTCTCATTTAATCCCTTTGTATCCCATTTTCATCTAATATAACACACTTAATTCTACACTTTAATTTAAACACTTTGCTTGCTCCAAAAATTAAAGTTTACACTTAGATAAATCTAGAGAGCTAGGAGAGTTAATTTACTCAATTTTAGGCCCTAACGGACTCACTTAAATTTTTTTAACTCCAACATGCTCTCATGTCGTGACTCCCAAAATAACGTTTATAATTTACTTTCTCCTGAAATAAGTCAAAAACGGTATTCCAAATGTTGTCAAAAGTCGAGGATATTACACAAAGCATCTAGTAAAATATACATATACCTAGAAACCCTAGTCGGTGCTTGCTATAGCTTCTTCAATCAACATCGAGGTCGTCAACCACTGTAGAGGTCGTCGACCATGATCAATGAAGGCTAACCATCAAAGGGTTTAGTTACATGCTCCCACGCACTAAAGGGGCTTCATGTGGCGAATCTAACTCATGGAGCTTTTAAGCGAGTGTGCCAGCACTTGTTCGTCAATTGCCTCTCTAGTGACAATTGACAGTGGTTGCCTGATGTAAGTAACTTTCAATATCCCCCTTCTTGATGTTTTGATTGCTCGTTGATCGTTCTTGTTCGTTTTTCGCTTGCTCGTGACTCATCTGTTATGTCTTGTTCGTGCTCATTACTGGTTGTTGCTTGATCAAGACTCTATATTTGAGTTATTCCTTGTTCATTACCTAGGTTCAAAGCCTCTATTGGCTTTATTGGTTATTCACCATTGCTCACTTCTTGTGTCTTCAACTCTTATCTAGTCTTATGGTTGTCAATCCCACTGAGATTTGAGACTAATGGTATTGATTCTTCTTTTATTTTATTTATTGTGCCAGTTGACAGTCTTCTAAGTTCATCTCTTGTGAAAAGCTACATGGTCCCATGCTATTTGTGTATTCGTGATTCACCACTAGTTGAAAAAATATACTACAAATCTTCCACCAGATCAGTTTCCTATTTTTTTTCACAATGACAAGCTTCGAATGTTGTTATTAGTTGGATATTACGTAGCTTAGGTCCTCTGTTTTTGGTATCATTACTTTATATGATTCATCTAAAGCCATTACAGACTCCTCATCTCAAAGGAGTAATATTTTGGAGATTTTTGAGGCGTATGCACAACTTTTCTCCTTTCAACTAGGTGCTCTATCATTGTTTGAGTATTGTAGCACTCTTAAAGCTCTATGTAATTATCTTCTACATTTTCTTTATTTTCCAAAAACTAAGGCTAAGATGATATGACAGTGGGATGAGCTTATAACAGTGAGATGAGCTTATGACAGTTTTACTCCTTGTTGGCCTCAATGATAATCTTCATAGTTATCAGGATCAGCTTATGCCAGGTGAGACTATACCTACCATGCCCAGTGTTTACTCTTCTCTTGAAGGTTCTTATTTAGGCCACCACTCTCAAACAACTTCTTTGCCTAGTGATTCTGATTCTGCTACCCTCGTTAGTGGTTTTGGAGGTCATGGTTCTCGTGATGGGTCTCATAGCTCTCGTGGTAATGGTCATGGCTCTGGATGCAACATTAAGGAATGTGATCATTGTGGGGACACTAACTATACTAAGTCCGTTGACATTGACTCTTCTTCTGCCTAGAGCACTTTTGGTTTGAATAATCTTGCTACGTCTAATACAACTTCTCCAAGCCCCATTCTCCCCTTCTGAGTTAAGGGTTATTGTGCAAACTCTTTGCATCTCTCGTTCGTCCAACTCTACTGCCACTTGGCACATTCAAGTAGTCTAGTTTGCTTTAATGTTGTTTTATTTCTTCATCTAGTACTACCTAGGGGGTGTGGGCATCTAATAACATTAATTGTCTCTTCACCTAATACAAGTTTTTTAAACATTGTTCTATCATTGTTCTCTTGACGCTTACAACCTCATCTCTGAGCTCCTTATTGATATTATTCCTATCCATTTCTATGCTTGTCTTTCATAGATATCAAAGTTTAAAACCAGTATTTCAATTTCTTTAGATTTTTAGTCTCTTGTTACAAGCTATATATTAACTCGTCTCTTTCCCAAATTATCTATTAATTCCCTTAGTTTTAGCTAATAAGTCTATATTCCAAGTTGCTATCTGCAACTTACTCTCCTGGACTAGCTTCTTTACTCACACTCTCATCTATTAAGGTGTTAGAATCCTTTCTTACTTCCACCACACCTAGTCGCCGATGTGGCGCATCACTTTGAGGAAACGGCCTAGTGAACCTTTGTCCAATTTTCACCACCCCAGGAATTCGATGCAGCATGTTATTAGTAGGGGACATTGCATCGAAATTCCCATTTGGATTCATGTTCATGGGAAATAATTATGTTTTATGCTGGCTCTTAACCCGCTACAACCGTCCCTCCTTTATCTGGGCTTGGGATTGACTGTGTTAAATAAACATTAAGCATGCAAATGTGGAGTTTGACAATCTGCATATTTAAAAATATATATTTATTTGTTGTTATGCTATTTTTCCTTTGTGGTGTCCTGTCATTTTGCAAATTGTAATGTGATTATATCCATGTTTCTTAATCTGCAGTCATCTAGTAAATGAATATTCTAAATGATTAATTAATAGATTTTGCACTAATATCTATAATCAAAGAAGAAATGGGAGTGAACAGTATTGTAGGCTGAATGCTTGTAAAAAACACTTTTATGCATTGGGTTTTTTTTTTTTCATCCTAACACTCAAGTGGAGCTAAACATTGGATGGTATTAAAGGGAGAAATGCTGCATATGGCCTGCATAATTTCTGAGTTCCTTTCTACGCAAAGGCTACTGGCAGTTTCCATATGAAAAGCGAATAGGATATCCCAAGTCAAAATTTAATGGGGGTGAAAGATGGTGTCTAAAACATTAGCACAAGGGACCTTTTGAATACAGGGTTGCATTTCAATCTCATGAAATTGTTGTGGATCTGGACACAGTATAGATAGGTCCTATACCGTCTTTCCTGTGCTTCATGTCATGAAGTGACAAGCTTGGCTTTCATGAATTCATTCAGATGAACCATAGAGCAGGTCTGAGGAAATTCAATTGATGCTGAAAGTTTGTATTTTTACAATTAGCATGTAATTTGCAGAAGCAAGTAGTACCAAGGTATGGATGTTCTCTTCCTTGTGCTTGGGTTCAGAATTGAATAAACCTTCTTGACATACCCATTCTAGTTATTCAGGTTATTCTTGCCAGTCTTGTAATTTTGCACTCATTGCTCATGATTAACTGTAGCAGAGTTCTAAATACCTTTGTATTCATATGATGTTCTGGTTTTGAGTCTTTTCTTGGCTTTTCAACCTTTATTTGGTGCTTGTGATAGTGTTTTGATATGCTTTCTCCATTTTTTTGGCTGAAACATCAGACTTCTAAACACTCTGTTAATCTTGATCTTGTGCTATGACAACATTTTAGTTGAAACAAAAGCTAGCAACTAGTGTAGTTATGAGGGCCATTCGAAACTGCAATGAGTTTAGGCGTCTCTCAAATATGATCAGCACCTGTTTTCTGATCAATTAAGAATTCTCATGTTTTTCCATCATCAATTGAATATTGTTTCCTGTTAAAGACCTATAATTCAACTCTTTTGCGGAGGAAAGGGAGAAACCAGAGCTGTTGGCAGAATCCCCTAAGAAAAGAAAAAGAGTTGCTCAAGGTTCTGGGAAGACAGAGCAGCACTTATGTACAATTTAAGGAGATGTAATTGAGAAAAAATGTTTGAATTCTTCTTATTTTATACAAAGGATTACATGGCTATTTATACACAAAGTCTGAAGCTATTCTAGGAAAGAACAATAAATCCTAGAGGCAAATTAGGGATGATTGATTGCCTCAAAATCAGCCTAATTATCTAATCATCTAACCAAATTAATTACAATGATTCTACTTGACAAAAATAAAGAATTTCTGACACTCCCCCTCAAGTTGGTGAATGGATATTCTCCATGCCAAGCTTGACTATTAAGTTTTTAAAGATAGCTCCTGACAATCCTTTGGTAAGCACATCTGCAAGTTGTTCTCCTGTGGGAACAAATGGGGTACAGATTAGACTGCTATCCAATTTTTCTTTGATAAAGTGCGATCAACCTCAACGTGTTTTGTACGATCATGTTCTACCGGATTGTGAGCAATATCAATAGCGGACTTGTTATTGTAGTAAAGTTTCATTAGACCTTCCCACTTGATCTTCATGTCTTCCAAAATTATCTTTATCCATAATAATTCACATATTCCTAGTGCCATTGCTCTAAATTCCGCTTCTGCTCTAGATCTAGCAACTACATTTTGCTTTTTACTTTTCCAAGTGACTCTAAGACAATACAATAACCTGAGGTTGATCTCCTGTCAACTAAAGATCCTGCATAATTTGCGTCTGTATAAGCTTCAAGAGTCAACCCTTCTCCCTTTTTAAATAAAATCCCTTTTCCTAGTGTACCCTTCAAGTACTTTAGAATTCTATGTATTGCCCTGAGATGTGATTCTTTGAGATTATTCATAAACTGACTCACAAGACTTACAGCATAAGCTATGTCAGGTCTAGTATGAGACAAATAGATCAATTTTCCCACAAGCCTTTGATAAGACCCTTTATAGATAGCTATATCTTCTGAAGCCTCGCAAAGTCTGTGATTTGATTCTATAAGTGTCTCTACTGGTTTACATCCCAATTTACCAACATCGGCTAACAAATCCAAGATATACTTTTGCTGAGATATGAAGATCCCTTGTCGTGAGTGAGCCACTTCAATGCCCAGAAAATATTTTAACTTTCCCAGGTCTTTGATCTCAAACTCTTTTACCAATTGTTTCTTCAACACAGCTATTCCTTCCAAGTCATCTCCTATAATGATGATGTCATCCACATAAACCAATAGTATGGACACTCTCCCTGAGGCTGAATGCTTCACAAATAAAGTATGATCACCTTGACTTTGTCGATATCCCATACCAATCGTGGCTTTGGTAAATTTTTCAAACCAAGCTCTTGGAGATTGTTTTAGCCCATATAAAGCCTTTTTTAGTTTACACACAGTCCCTGGTGTAGCATTTGAGTCAAATCTTGGTAGAACCTCCATGTAGACTTTTTCCTCTAGATCTCCATGTAAGAACGCATTCTTGACATCAAACTATTGTAATGTCCAACCAAGGTTAGCTGCCACAGATAATAAAACTCTGACTGTATTCATTTTAGCAACTGGGGCAAAGGTCTCCATGTAATTTGTGCCATAGGTTTAAGTGTATCCTTTGGCGACTAGTCGGGCTTTATATCTCTCCAAAGTGCCATTTGAATTATATTTGATTATGAACACCCATCTGCATCCAACTGCTTTCTTTCCCTTTGGTAACTCCACGAGGTCCCAAGTTTTGTTTTTCTCTAGTGCTTCTATCTCAATCTTCATAGCATTTACCCAATTCTCATTTTTTAATGCCTCGGAAAAGGTTTTGGGAATAGGAATGGTATGTAAATTGGTGGAAAGGCTTTGTGGCTAGAGGACAAGTTTTTATATGAAATGAAAGAATAGAAAGGATGTTTTGTGCAACTTCTAGTACTCTTTCGTAGAGCAATAGGAAGATCATAATTATGAGGTTCAGTAGAAGAAGTGGGTACCTCCATACCGTCAGGAGGAGAAGTGGATGATTGGACAGGCTCTGTTGGAGCAATTGATGCTATTCTCCGAGAATAAACTTGCAATGGACGAGTAGAGTCTTGAGTTTGCTTAGGCTGCAAATCTTGCTCTGGTGGAATAGTGGATTGGGAGGTAGGTTCAGGTACGGTGTTTGGCTCAGAGGATTTAGTGACATTAGCTGGTAACTCTGGGAATTCAAGAAGGTTCATTTCTCTGATAATCGAATCCTCCCCCTGGATATGAAAGTAGGACTCTTGTTCAGCAAATGTAACATCAGCAGATACATAGTATCTCCGTGAAGGTGGATGATAGCACTTGTAACCTTTCTGGGTAGAAGAATAACCAATAAACACACGTCTGAGAGCTCGAGGATCAAGTTTGGTCTGATTTTGAGAATGAACATGAAGAAGGGCAACACATCCAAATATTTTTGGAACAAGATTATTAGATGCGTTGAAATTTGGAAAACATTGTGTGAGGACCTGCACTGGACTTTTAAAGGCAAGAACTTGAGTAGGAAGGAAGTCGATTAATGATATGGGCAGCAGTTAAAAGAGCTTCCCCCCAATATTGTCTAGGAACACTTTTTTGAAATAGGAGGGCTCTTGTACTGGCAAGAAGATGACTATTTTTTCTTTCAGCTATTCTGTTTTGTTGAGGAGTATTAATGCATGAGGACTCATGTATTATACCCTATGTTTGAAAGAAGGTTGAGAGAAACTGATTGAAAAAATCCCTTGCATTATCAGAACAGAATCTCTGTATCTCCACCCCAAATTGAGTTTTAATCATATGATAAAAAATGGGAAATATTGATCTCACATCAGATTTATGTTTTAACAAATAAATCCAGGTCACACGAGTGCAATCATCAATAAATGAAACAAACCATCTAGCTCCAGAGATATTAGAAACAGGAGAAGGACCCCAAATATCACTGTGACTAAGAGCAAAAGGAACAGGTGTTCTTTTATTACTAATTAGAAAAGAAGCACGCTTATGTTTAGCTAGCTCACAAATTTCACAATGAAAAGTTTCAATGGGTAGTCCCTTAAACAAGGAAGGGAACATTATTTTGATAACATTAAAGGCTGGATGTCCAAAACGGAGATGATGAAGCCAAATCTTATCTTTATTGGATTGAAATGAACCGGAATGAAGGGAAATTGGTGGCAAACTCTGAACTCTACTTTGTCCATTATATGCTTTAAGATAATATAAGCCGTCTTTCTCCTTAGCATGTCCAATCATCCTCTTCATATCCTTTTCCTGAAGAACACAGTGATTGGTGTAAAAAATTGCATTACAATGAGAATCACTTGTAAGCTTTTGGATAGAAATAAGGTTAAAGCAGAGTTTTGGGACATGAAGGACATTTCTAAGTGTAAGACAATCACTTAGACACACATCTCCTTGGCTAGCAACAGTGGTAACAGATCCATCTGCTATAGTAATTTTCTTATTGCTAGGACAAGGACTATATGCGATGAATTTTTGAGGAATGGGTCATATGATCAGTAGCTCCTAAATCAATGATCCAAGAATCTAAGGAAACTTTATCCGATGCATTAAAGATAGATGAAGATTGAGTAACAACATATGAAGTTTGAGAAGAAGTACCTGAGAACGCCAAAGAACAAGTACCTTGTGTTGGCGTCTTTTCCAGTGTATCTAACGTACTCCTTATCTTTTCAATCTCTTCTTTGTTAAGATCAGCAATAGTGGAGCTTTCCTCATTACTTATGTTGTCATATGAACTTGTCCTTGCCTTTTTTTCAAAGTTTGAGGCTTGCCATGAAGCTTCCAACATTTTTCCCTGGTATGACGAGGCTTCTTGCAGTGGGTACACCATAAGGAATCTTTGTTGGATTGTTTTGGTTGATCCGTTTGCTTAGAATGTTGCACAACACTTTTGGATACAAGTGCAGAGCTTTCCACTGACTTGGTTTCAAGCATGACACCTCTTCTTCCTTCCTCAGCCAGCACGATGGCAATTGCCTCATTTAAGGATGGTAATTTTTCCTTTCCAAGAATCTGCACCCTTACAGCATCAAACTCAACATTTAGTCCGGCAAGAAATTCGTAGATATGATCCTTTTCAATCAATTTCTTCAGAATAACTGTATCTTCGCTACATTTCATTTGAATGCACTGGTAATGATCCATCCCCTGCCAAAGACCATTCAATAAATTAGAGTACTCCGTAACTGACCGATTCCCCTATTTAATGTTGGAAATTTTAGTCTTGATCTCATAGATTTGTGCAGCATCTCGTACCTTGGAGTAGGTTTGTTGAACAGCTTCCCATATTATACAAAGGATTACATGGCTATTTATACACAAAGTCTAAAGCTATTCTAGGTAAGAACAATAAATCCTAGAGGCAAATTAGGGATGATTGATTGCCTCAAAATCAGCCTAATTATCTAATCATCTAATCAAATTAATTACAATGATTCTACTTGACAAAAATAAAGGATTTCTGACAGTGATTTCTATAAATTGGTACCAGAAGATGTTGATTCTTTCTCATTGCTTTTCTGATGAATCAATACCAGGCTTATGCTGTACGGTGATATTTGTTTTTGGCAAAAATTTTAGGTGAGCCAACTTGTTGCTCAACTTTTCCAAATGCGCGTTCGTATGAAAAAAATTAATGGGTGTAATGGAAGGTGAATCTATGCCTACACCGAGCAATCTTGAGGAGGCTCTTAAATCTGAAGAGGTACTTTGTTTGCTTTTGTTTGCATTGGATGTTAATGTCACTCTCACATGCTTGAGTTTATGCATATAACTTTTATGCTCTTAATTCCCATGTTTTCATTCATTACAATCTGCTGATTGTATGAGAAACCATAATCTGAAATTGCAATATGTGGATACCCATTGTTAGATCCATATTGTTTTCTTGTTTATGTAACTTCTCAAGTATCTTGACCACATTCCTTGTAACCCAAGTAGTAGTCCTAGATTGGTCTGCTTGGTTTAGGGTGCTTATCCTGCTAAATTATCTACTGAAAAGGTAAAATAATTATTATCTTCATAGAAAACTATTAAAATAAAAATGCAGGGTATTTCATACAAACTTTGCCATGAAGACCCATATTAATGTTCCCTTAATTTATGGGGAAACTGTAGTGGTTCCTCCTTACCTGGACAAACCTGCTCCTCCATTGTGGATAAATTATTCTGTTATTATTACTATGACGTCATTGTTATTGCATTAGCGAAACTATAGAAAGATGCTTATCTGCCTGATGATTTTATTGCGATCCCTTGTAATGAGCCCTCAGCCTGAAGCAGTATTGTTGGATTACCATTGCTTCTTTTGCAAGTCAACATCTATGTCACAAATGCCAATAGAAATGTTTTCAATGACACTTCCAATTTTGAAAATTGAGAACAGAAACGCGTTTGATAAATTTGTTTCTGGTATTTTTGTTTCCAAACAAAATGATAACTTTTCGAAGTATGGAAACTCAAAATAATTGTTTTGAAATTTCAATTTTCATCGTCCACCTCTCTTTCAACTTCGGCCACTCACAACCCCCATCCGCCCACTAGTGACCCATGTTCGGCTATTAACCATGGCCAATCATTGCCCATGGCCCACCGGCAGCGAGTGACCCATCTTGTTGGCAGACTTAAAAAACAAAATAAAAAGTTACTCGATTGCTACTCAATTTAGATGCTATGCTTGCTTCTTTTTTGTTGAGTGGAGAAGGGGTGGGTGAGGATGTATATACTTATGTATGTATGTGCACGTTTGTAAAAGACTAGTTGCTTCACAAATTTTGCTATTAATGTGTCATTCTGCAAATTTGTTTTCAATAGAGCCTAAAGGCTTGGAGAACTAACTATTTTTTATTTAATTTTGAAATATATAACACCAGTACATGGAGTTGCCCTCTGGGTTAATTATAATAACCCCGTACTGAGTTAGAAGCTAACTTGGCCTCTTGTTAGCCAATTCTTTTGCCTCTCGTTGACCATTTCAAAATGACATCAACACTATCAAAAATATTTTTTTTTTGTTTTTTGAACACTGACTAGAAGTGTTACCAAACAGGGCTTAAACTAGCACGTAAATCTTGTAAGAACTTGTTACATCCCTTCGTTTTGCAATAACTTTCAAAATTGTTGAACTTTATAATTTTGCTAGATCGACTGTGTTAATTATATGGTTACACCTCAAGCTGACGAAGTAAAACACTTACATTGTGTTTGCTAGGCTTCCCTCAGTACTGCAAGGAGAAAGCGAATGTCAAAATCGAGGAGGCAGTTTGTGGACTCGGCATCATCAAGGCCAAGTCCTCGTGGTTTTGGGTCCAAGAATTGAGTTTCAAACTTTTAGCAGACATGGGAAGGAGGACCACCTATAGTATCTTGCTTCTATATCATCCATCTGATCATGGAAAAGAGGATCTCTCCAAAGTTCTTTCAGTTACGTAGTTTGAGTGCGAGCTTGTAGCTACTTCAAAATCCGCAAATCACGTCCCATATGATTGATCAAGTTGATGGTACGGGATTAATTTTTACCTTAAAACTATTTTTTCAAATTTTTTTGTGTTGTAACTTGTAAGAACATGTATAATCAATCTTAGAGAAGGAAGTTCACTTGCAATTTTGTTTGAACGTGGAACATGTATGTATACATGGATGGTGTCTTTTATAGGAAAAAGGAATAAAACAAAATAATTGGGGATGCCACAACCTATTTTCAGGCAAATTTTGTTTTACTCCCCAAGTTTTAAATAGTTACAATGTCCTCTCTCAGTTACCATTTTGTTCATAAAAGTTGGGACCGTCAATTGTGAAAGTGTAGGTGAAAAATAGTTACTAAGAAGGAGATTACAATTAATTAAATAAAATTTTATACAAAACTCGTGCGGCAAAGTGAAAGTTACTCACCTATTTTTCTATATCCTTTCTCCCAATTATGGATCCTCGCAGAGTAAACAAGTATGTAGTATTCTTTTAAATGAAATGACGATTACATGAGTTGCCTTACACAAGAATGTAGGTAGATACAATTTAGGGAATAAGAGAAGAGATGATATTAGCACCCTAAGAAAAATTAGCACTCCACAATAGAAGAAAATGTTGATTCATAAGATGCATTGTAAGAAGTCTTTTTTAGAATGTGAATTTTATTTAACAGTAATAAAAGAGTGAAGGAAAGAGCAATATAGAAATATTGAAAAAATGATGGTTCATGGTAATTGATGCCTCTTTACTTCCCTAATAGTAGTCATAAATGATTTTTTTTCCTAGTAAATTATGAGTATTATGTTCACAAATTTAGGAAGAAATTTCCAAATTTACCCTATTGAGTGGCAACTTTTCAATTTTACCCAAATTATATTAACATTCTACACTTA
>JAVXUM010000046.1:11265091-11282699 GCA_035590655.1 Pouteria glomerata
TCGGAGGGTAAAACTCGTGACCTTTCTTATTTTCCGTACCCCACCATGTCCCCCGACACATCACAAATCACTTATTCTCATTTAGTTCTCATTTAACATCTCACACTTTCAACAACACATAACTATATTCCAATTTGCCATGAAACTTGTCATAATCATCATGTCATTAACATCATTATTTCATATATTCATAATACAATTAACATCACCATTTCATAAACATCATCATTTCATTAAATTATATAACAATTAACGTCAATACAATAACCAATATCACAATTACAATTAAACTCAAATTTAACAAGACCATGCTATATTCCTACCCTTTATTGAATACCAAATTATCATCTTCAAATGAAACTCCCCTTAAGTAAATTAACAACTTTACTGCCGTATAGGTTCATTAGATAAAACGTTTTAATAAAAAACTTCAAGTTTCAACATTCTATAGGAGTTCGGGTGCCCCACTGAGAGGCCTGGGCGCCCAACTGCAGCTACTAAGCCCAGACAGGGTACCCTAGGCGCCCAGTAGGGACGCCGGGCGCCCCATTGAGATTCCAAGATCTAGCACTCAGCTCCGGCTCCCCTACAAGGACCCGGGGCGCCCCATTGCATTCCAGGAGAATTATCATGTGTTAAACTGACCTAAAATGCAAGTTTTTGGGTCCCAAGCTTTGCCATCGCTCATATATAGTTAAAAACATGATTTCTAGGTGTTGCTTAGGATCTAAAAAGGCTTTAAAACCAATCAAAACTAATCCAATTCATCTCATTCTTACAAAATCAAAATTTAGGTTAAAATCTCTCAACAAATACGTATATCAATACTTCTCCCATAATCCTTTCTTTTAAGCTTCCATGCTTTTAGATAATCTATATAAATCATATTTCCTTCTTCTTTACATCTCATATATACTAAAAGAAGTTAGAAATTCCCTACCTCAAGCTTGAACAAATTGAGATAAGAAGTGATGAATCTTAACCCTTGGTTTCCAACTTTAGGTGGCACAACTCTTCCTCCTTTAATCCAAACCATTAAGAATCCTCCTTGAAAAATTATAACCTTGTAATTACATTCTAACAAATTAACTTATATTTGATTTATGGTTAGATCAAAGTGAAAGAAACTTACCAAAGCTAAGCTTTTCTTTAGCTCTCTATGTCTCTTCTTCCTCCTCTAGACTTCTCGTTCTTCATCCTCTGTGCTTTTTCTTCTCCTCACGGTTGCTCTTCCTCCCAGCATCCAAAGACTACTCTTCTCTCTCTTATTTCATACACTTATACAAAATTGTATAATTTCGCTTATTTTCAGTAGATTTTAAGGCTTTTCGATGCTCCTAACTCGACCACAAGTGTATAGGTCAAACCATCCACTATTCAAACCATGTTTTGTTAGTCGTGTCACTTTTTTATCACAGTAGAGCGCTCCAGTAGGTAGCTCGGGAGCTCTATTGAGTATACAGAAGCCCTCCAAGTCAGCCCAGGCACCCTAGTAGTGAACCGGGGTGCCCCACTGTACACCCCCGAACCAAAATATTAATTTTTAAGTTATTTGACCCATTTCTTTTCAAAACTTTGATCTTAAGGCATTCCTGATGACCAATATTACTTAATTAACATATTATCTCTTCGAAACATGTTTAAAATCACAAATTTATATTCATACAAAAATTCGGGTTATTATACTCTAATTGGACACCCCAGCACCATATTTTAGCCTTTCAATTTGTATGCAGAAATCACGTAAAAATATACGAAATGAAGAAAATTAACACTGTATTCAACGACGTAAGTGCCCAGGCATAGTAGTTTTTAATTTAAATATATAAACCACGTAAAAAAACAAAAAATAAAAAAAAATCACTCTAATCGACACTCAAGCACCCAATTACACCGTTTTTGAATTGGATGAATAAGTCGTGTAAATTCATGACATGAAGAAAAATATCACTCTAATTAGACACCTAATTGCCAAGTTATAGCCTTTATGAATTTGGATGTGTAAATCACAAAAAAAAAAAAAAAAAGGTAGGAAATAAAGAAAATATCACTCTAATTGGACACCCAAGATCACTGCAAATAGACTCAAAGATGTTATGCCACTTGTCATTAGCTCTTCTCAAGTTGCATTTGTGAAGGGCAAATCTATCTCAAACCAGATACTCCTCATGCAAGAGCTAGTAAGGAACTATCATAGACCTAATTTGTCTCCCAGAAGTGCATTGAAGATTAACCTTATGAAGGTTTTTGACTCGGTATCATGGAATTTGCCGTGTGATAAATTTCAAGCTATTAACTTGCTAGCAAAATTCAGGAATTGGATCAAAACATGCATTACCACTCCACACTTTTCCATCTCTATGAATGGTGCTCTTGAAGGGTTTTTCCCTGGTGCTAAAGTACCCAAGAAAGGTGACCCCCTCTCTCCTTATCAAAGTGACCCCCTCTCTCCTTATCTTTTCCTACTTGCTATGGAGTTCTTTTCAAGACTTGTCAATAATCTAGCTAAGGAAGGGGATTTCACTTTCCATCCTAAATGCTTTGATCCTCGCATCACCCACTTGTGCTTTGCTGATGACCTTTTTATCCTGTGCTCCCCTAGTGCTTTCACTTTCCATGTAATCTGCAAGGCACTTCTAGAGTTCCATAAATACTTAGATTTGCAACCTAATGGGCTCAAGAGTAGAATCTATATTATGTGTATCAGTAAGCAAGAAAAATAGCTCTTCTGTTCAATACTTGGATTTACTTTAGGTGAGCTCCAAGTTTAAGTACTTGGGCGTACCTTTCATCTTTATTAAGCTTAAGCATAAGGACCGCAAAGGTTTAATAGATAAGATTACTCAAAGAACTTAGAGTTGGCATCTAAATCCCTCTCATATGCTGGGAGGCTTGTTTTAATCAAAGCTGTTTTCTTTGGCATTCAAGTTTATTGGAGTGTGCACCTTATTCTACCCAAAAAGTTTACTTATGTTATTAAGCAAACATTGAGGAGATTCTTATGGACTAGTTATGAGCTTAAAAATGAGGGTTGCAAAGTAGCATGAGATGAAGTATGCCTACCAAAAAATGAAGGGGGCCTTGGATTTTGGAAAATTCATGAGTGGAACAAAGCTGCCATGATGAAGCACCTTTAGGCTTTGTGTTCTAAATCTGCATCTTTATGGGCCTATTGGTGTCATTCTAATCTTCCCAAGAAGAAGTGCTTCTGGGAAATTAAAGCTTCATCAGACTGTTCCTAGACGAAGCTTCTTAAGCTAAATGAGGAAGCCATCCACATTTCTAAATACAAAGTAGGCAACGATGAGTCCATTTCTTTGTGTTTTTCTAATTGGCATCCTAATGGTCCTTTGATTCCAAAGCATACTCCCAAAATTGCCTATGACGCTGAAGTCTAAGGTGTCAAGTGTAATTGACAATGGACAATGAAAATGGCCATATCCAATTTCATGGGAGCTTCACGAGGTCATACTTGATTCACCACCTGATTATTTGCTCCAAACACATCTTGAGGACCAACTCATTTGGCTAGCCTTAAAAAATAATGTCTACTGTAGCTGGCACTTGGAATGTTATCAAAACTCATTCTTCAAAGGTAATATGGCATAACTTGCTTTGATTTCCTACCATATCTTAAGGCATTGTTTCATCCTTTAGCTTGCTACAAAGGGAAGATTAGCCACCAAGGATAAGATTCTTGCATGGGGCTTGAATATTAATTTCATTTGTGTCTTGTGTGAAAATAGCCCTGAAAACATGCAGTACTTGTTCTTTTCTTGTCCCTACTCTATTGAGCTTCGTGAGAAGATCCTACAAAACTGCTCTATTGTCAAAGCTACTCAACCATGGTTAAAGGAAATCAAGAGGGCTACAGGTAAATTTAGTGGGATAAGTTTTAGTAGCATCAGGTGTAGAATTGCTTGGGTAGCGTTGATATACCATATATGGCACAAACGTAATACAAGATCATTTAAGGGGCTCTCTTCATCCGTTACAAGCATTATTAATGGTACGAAGTTAGATTAGAAGCACCCATTTTCTTATCATTGAAAATACTACAGAGAATATTAGGTTTTGTGCATCTTAGGAAATCCCATTTTGTAATTGATATATACACGGGGATATGCCTCTAAGATGACATAAATTGTTTCCCATTTAATCAAATTACTTTAACCATAGCCCTAAAAAAAAAAAAATCTCTAGGAGCCTTCATATATATATAAATATATAAAAAAATAAACATATCTTATCCTGGAAAGGACTATCGGCGAAATCAGTGAGAAGCCCTTTAATGACTTGTTGATTGTCAAGAGAAAAAGCTACTTACCCATAAATATGTGAAAGCCGCTAAAATCTTGGAAGGGATATATGATAAAAAAAGGAAAGAACAAAAAAAAACAAAATTGGCTCTCAATTCATTCGGTGCATCAAATTTAATTTCTTGATCTTATAATTTGTTCGAGGGGGAGCATATAAGTTTGATAAGTCATAATTTCACATGCGCACAAGCATTTTCTTTCAATTTTATTCCTTAATTTATCTCATGATGTAGACTTGAAAATTTATTTAGAAAGATGAATTTTAGTTCATTCAAATTTATAAGTTTTGGATGATAGATTTACATATTTAGACATAGCTGAAGTAAAAATTCGTTGACCCATTTTGTGAACTTTCCTAATTTTTTAATATTTTTTAAAAATATATTCAATTTTTTGTGCACATGATTTTATTTTAATATTTTGTGACCCTGTGACTTGGAACTTGAACTTGGAACTCGAATGAAGTTTTAAAAATTATATATTTTTGCCATATAATACCTTAATGTATTTGTTCAAGTGTTGCAGATTTGTTTTGAAATTTAATTTAAATTTTGATATGGTACTAAGGGAGAGGTTGTAAAGTTTTACTGTGGCAAATCCATAAAAAATCTTAAATTAAATATGCCAGATCTTAATGTTTCTTAAATTGAAGAGAAGAGAAGATTTGTATATTTCCTAAATTGAAGATTCTAAAAATTAGTAAATTTCCAAAACATCACAACCATAATATTGCAATCCAAGTCCAACTAGAAGTGAAAAAATAAAACTGCATAGATTAGAAAACACACGAAAAATTTCAGTACGTATCGCAAGAGGCGCGCAACTACGTCACATGGCTGCTGAGAACCCACAAGATGCGCGATAGTTCTTGCAAATTATTTTATGAAAAATTTTGTTTATGTTCTAAGAAATTTGTTTATATATTTGAGTTCTAGTTAGAATAAGATTTTATAAATTTATATATATGTATCCAAGCTTAATGTACAAATAAAAAAAAATTGAAAGGGCATATTATAAAGTCTTGTGAGAGAAAATTTTTCTTTCTTTTTTTTTTTTTTTTTTTGTGGTGATTAAGAGCATTTTTTTTTTGGTGAGCTTATACGTCTCTATTTTTTTTATTTTTATTTTTTTTTATTAAGTCTGTTCACTTTCTAAGGAGTTAGAAAGTTTGTTTCCAATTGGTATAGTTGTATCGTGAATTCTTTTTGAACGGTATAAGTGTATCCTGAATTCAAACAAGTGCTTAAAAAAAATCGTGCGAAGAGTCGTAGAAATTTCGAGTAGGTAATTATAATCCAATTATATAGTTAAAATTGTTTTGAAATTTTTTTTCCTAGATAGGATTTTCCTCATTAATTCTTGGTGCCTTCGTATTCTATTATTTGTTGTGTGGATTGGAAGTGATTCAAAAAATTTCAAAAAAAACAAAGAAAGGCATGGAATAGGAAAAGAGATCTTAATACAATAAAATAGACAAACAAAAAAATAAATTTCAAAATTAAAAAAGAAGCTTGTTAGAGGAACCTTGATAAGAGATTCAGCCCCGATTTCATAAATTAAAGAGCCAACCCCAATAGTAATCCATTCCAAGCGACATACTGAAATTTCCTGATGTGCCTTCAATGGACGCTTTTTTTTTTTGAAAAGTGAAAATAAATATATTGATAGAAATGAAATAAAAAATATAAAAACTAAGGGGCATTAACCCTGTATATACAAGCAAGCTCAAAAACTATCTAGCAAGACCTCTATGCCAGCAATTATATACATTTCACGTGGCCAAATTCAAAACACAAAGCAAAACTAAGTGAACCCAAAAAAACCACCTCTGCCTCAAATAAGTGTAGACCCTCACATGCAGCATTTGGCATTCAACAATCTTAGAAATAGCAACTGGCAATCAAATAGGTTGCACACAGCAAACCCAGCAACTTCAGTAATCACACAACCCATAACTCCTCTTCCTAATAGCTTGCGCTCCTCCATTTAATCTCCTATAAACATCCCTGCAACAGATCAACAATTCAGCATCAATACAACATTAATGATCCCCAAGAGTGCAGCCTACAGAAATAAAATAGAAGAATGGGACACACACTGCACACACACTGCAGAGGGTAGCCTTTAAATTACCCTGCATCAAACACCACACATAAATGTAGTAGTGCAGCAAATCAAACTCTAAGCCACCAAAATGCAGAGAAGACCTACTCAACTCCTTACCAAATCCTCTGCCAGCAGACAATCACAAGCAGCAATGCTCAGAAAAACAGCAATTCAGCAAACCAGACTGCACCATTACCACCCGTGGAACCTGAAATCTGCAGCAAATCAGCCCCAATTTCATTTTAATTGCAGCAAGAACAACTCGCAGCATCTTGGAACAAATTATTTGGTCCCTATACAGCACATGACATGATAAAAAGCAGTTCAATCATTCCAATTTTATCTTCCATAATGTAAATAGCATGAAACACACTACACGGCAGCTTAGCTCTCAAATACAGCAAATCAGAACAACTTCAAACCAGTAAGCAAATCAAAACTCTGAGCCACCATAACAATCTGCCAACAAGCAATCACAAGCAGCAAACATAGAAAAACAGCAAATCAACAAACCATACTCTACACTCCTTCATTCCATTGGCATACAGTCCCCATATAAATCCAATATCCAGCAACTCCAAACCCTGCCAGGGCAACAAATCAATAGCAATGAAGATCAACAAAACAGCAAATTCTAACAGACTTGACAAACACCCACATCACAATCTGCAATTGCCCAGCCCAACACAAACACAAACAGCAGCATGCATACCATCATAGATAGCTTCATAGCCTCCCTGTTCAATATCCTACACTAGCAGCAAAAAGAAGCACAGAGAATACAGCAAGCGGTCCATTAACATAGGCACCCCCATGTACAAGCTCTGCACTTAGCTGAAAATGCTAAAGAAGGAATTGAAGATCTTCAATAAGGAAAATTATGGTGACATCTCTAAGGGAGTCCAGCTAGCTAAAGCTCACATGGAATCCATTCAAACTAAACTGAAAGCTATCTTACCAACTGATGAGCTAAGGGAGCTAGAGAAGGAGGCAGTAGCTAACTACTCATACCTGGTACTAGCAGAAGAGGCATTCTATAAGCAGAAAGCCCGAGACAATGTAATCAAGCTGGGTGACCAAAATACAGCATAATTCCATAAAAACGTGAAAGGCCATCGTTCTAGAAACAAGATTATGTCCATTCAGAATCACTGTGGGAATAGAACTGAAGACTACCAAGAAGTTAAGAGCATTGTGGTAAACTTTTGTAAGGAGCTGTCGGGAACTAAACAGGGTAATAAGTCTGCTGCAGACCAAGTTGCCGGTGTAATGATTTTTGATATACCTCAAGCTGAATTAGATCTCAGTGTACAGGTGACAGCCAAGGAGATTAAGGACACACTGTTCTCACTGCCAAACAATAAAGCACCAGGGCCTGACGGCTATCCAACTTCTTTTTTTAAATCCATCTGAAGTATTGTGGGAGAGGACTTCACTGGAGCTATAAAGGACTTCTTTAGTTCTGCTAAGCTGCTTAAAGAAGTGAATGCCACTGCTATCACCCTTGTACCCAAGGTTCCAAATCCAAGTACCATGAATGAATTCAGGCCAATTTCCTGCTGTACAACTCTATATAAATGTATCTCCGAGATTCTTGCAAATAGATTGAAGGGAATCCTACAATATGTGATAGGGCCAACCCCGGTTGCTTTCATGAAGGGAAGATCAATATCTGACCAGATTCTTTTAATACAAGAACTTGTAAGAAATTACCACCGAGCCAACACTACTCCCAGGTGTGCCCTTAAAATAGACCTGAGAAAAGCCTTCGATTCCGTTTCTTGGAAGCTGGTACTAAAGATTTTGGAAGACCTAAACTTGCCATTGCAATTCAGGAAATGGATAGAATGCTGCATCACTACACCTCGCTTTACCATTAATCTTAATGGCTCTTTTGTAGGCTACTTTCCTGGTGCAAGAGGCCTAAGGCAGGGTGGCCCCATGTCTCCCTATCTCTTCATTTTAGTAATGGAATTCTTCTCGAGGCTCATCAAGAAACACACTGCTGAGGGTTCCTTCTCCTTTCATCCAAGATGTGAAGATCTAGGCATAAGCCATATTACTTTTGCTGATGACTTATTTATCTTATGCAAGCCCAATCAAAGTTCTTTTTCAGTTATCAAGAAGGCACTGCAGGAATTCCACCAATGCTCACGTCTACTTCCAAATACTGCAAAGAGCAAGATTTATGGAGCTGAATTGAAGGAAGAGAAGGCACAACAACTCTGCTCCATTTTGGGATACCAGCTAGGAACACTACCAGTTAAATACCTCGGCGTGCCTCTGATCTCAACAAAGTTAACTCATAGAGATTGCCAGCCACTCATTAACACATCCGAACAAATTGTTTGCGAGCAAGGCTGCAGTAGCAAAGAAGGAGTGAGCAGTAGTGCAGTAGCAAAGTGGAATTAATGGTTGTCTGCATCACAGCAGCATCGCAACAGCATTTTCTCAGTTAAAATACCAATTGTAGCAAATAGAAGTCCGTTACAATCACCCAGTAATCCCCAAATCACTTACATCAGCCACACTTCGAGCTTCTACTAACAGGCAACCATTAATTCCAACTCAAGCACTGGAACTTGCAACTTTAAGGGTTCAAGAAGGTTATTTTTTTTTTTTGATAAATAAGTAAAGTTTTATTAATAGGACAACGAGGAATGCCACCCAAATACACAAAGTAATAAACAGTCCTATAGTTTAAAGAATCATGTGTTCAACAAAAATTTAATAACTAAATAAATTCAGACCCTTCTCCAATTACCAACCACACAGAATTCTAAAAATTTGACTTTTCAATCTATGTAGAGGAGAGACTCAATGCCATCGAAAGATCTTCTATTCCTTTTGCTTCATATTAACAGAACGAAGCAATAAGGAACCATTCTCCATGCACTCCTCTGTCTTTTTTGAACCATGTTGTTCCAGAATTTTTTCAACATTTCTTTCATTTCTTGCATCCCAAAAGAATAAAGTATCAAATTCGACAATTCCCTAGACATGGACAATGCATGAAAATATGAACAACAGACCCACCACCACTCTTGCATAGGCAATACCATATCACAACTACGTTTCCCCTTCCAATGAGGTTTTTCAATGGTAAGAGCTTTTCCTTGAATCAAAAACCATACCAAAAAAGCTACTTTTCGAGGCACACCATTCTTCAATATTTTAACCCAGGAAAATCCACCACTTTGTTTTCCCTAGGAACTTAAAAAAAGATTTAACTTCAAAAACCCTACTTTTAGACCTTTACCCATCCTCAAAGAATGCAACATACTTAAAAGGTCTGTATAGGCAACAGGCTCCCAATCATGAAGATTCCATAGAAGATTAATACGCCACACCTCCCAAGAAAATTTTATTTCATTTTCCCCAAAGACATTTGAATCACTCACCACTTGATACTAAATAAAATCCATAAGATACTGCTAATAGTTGCAGCAAGTGCAACTTCTACCATGAACAAAACACAAATAGAGAAATGAAATGAAATTGGAATTAATTGAAAGGCCTTATTAATTGCTACTAGAAATGAAATATTGCACAAAAGTTAAAATAATTCTTAAAAAAGCCTATAATTTTGATTAACTAAAAGCATCCTTCTCCATTTCAATTTAGCCAGTTCATGTCTATGAAATTGTTAACAGAATGGAATAAAATAAACAAGGACAACAAAGTTAAAAAATGAACTATCCTCTTGACCTTGTGAATTTTGATCCAACACAAAACACTCTTGCACAAACATTGCAATCTGGGAACTATCTTCCTTATTAAGAAACATGGGCACACTGTCGACATCCATGTCTAAATAGAACACTACACGACCTCTGCCATATCCTAGCAAGCCTTTGGCAAAATCATGCCCATTTTCTTCAATTTTGTCTTTGTTTGAAAATGACTTATCATTTGAAGTTGTTACCCTACTTGTATCAATTGGCCCCCTATTTGCAGAGCTTAAGTCAAAGCCCAAACCAAATAAAGTAACAAGACTGGATATGTTGCAAAAGAATTTTAATTTTGACATGCGAATGCTCATTTAAAATATTTATAATTGAATAAATTAGCAAAGCATAATAATAGCAAGGAATACCCCCCTTTCTTAGTTGCATGATGCTCAAGTAAAATACCTGTGTATCCATACCATCATAATTAGGTGAAATAGGATCCCTTTTAGAGAATACAACGGATACAAAATCATACTTATTGCCCTCTGCTTCGTAGAAAACATCACTAAACATGTTTTTTTTCTTTTTTTCCCATCTCCTTCTCATGAACTAAGGCTTCAAAAGAATCAAACTCGACACTTCCACTAATATCACCCGATCTTGTGTCATAAGCCATATCAAAATTTTGTGAAGGACTAACACAATCAAGCAAAGACATAAAATCTAGCAGAGCATCCTTGAAACTATCATCATCCTCTGAGGCCACTGGGGGTACCTCCTTTAATGGATGATCCGAGGTAGTAGGGGAGGCAAATAAATGGTCATTCCTTAGCATAGAGGAAGCTAAGTATTTAGGACCTAAAGACATTGATCCTTGAAGTTCATCTTTGATTTTCAAGGAATTCAACTCCATCTTGACTATCAAATCACCTTACAAACGAGTGATAAGCACTTGAAAAGCAACATGCTACAATTTAAAAATGAAAAATATAGCCGAGAACGAGAAATATCTATAAGAATCTTATGATTAAAAACAATTATTCATGAAGAAAACTATTCTATAAGTAGTGTGTTTTGGCAGAAACAATAAAATTATTATTCTACTAGTGTTTCATTTCAACTGTTTCATGGAAAATAAATGACATTTTCAACTTTCAAAAACATAAGACATTAAGAAACATATCAATCCAGTAGCCAAAGTAACCATTCTACAAGATAAATCACTTTACATGACGAAAAGACTTCTTGTATGGTGCCTATCCGTAGGAACTTTACTATGGATTCTACACCACCCAAATCAACAAGCAAAAACAAGGTAAAAACTTTCATGTGGATCGTATTTTGTGCTTTAGAATATTTAAACACCAAGAGAACTAAAAAGCACAAAACATTGAAAGTAGCACATAACTCGTTAAACTACACTCCATATCCAGTTCATTATGTTACCAAGAACAAAAACAACCATAAACTACATTTGCAACAATCTGATATTAGGTCTCCTAAGTTTAACTTCTGGGCGATAAATAGATAATAGACAAGCCAGACAAACCTTTCCCCCACCAGCAAGAACCTCGAGAAGCCGAGTTTCCTCAAGTTTTTCTACATCCCATCTCCATTTTGCAAATTAATAAGGGCAAAAAAAAGTTATTTGCTCTTGGATGCCACATAATCTACTAGAATGTTAGAACTATCTCACCTAAAATCTTAAATTGTTAGACAATGGCCCCCGGGGCATAGGTCGGCTGGTGAAAGGGCAAGGTGAGATAGTACTCAGCCGGCCGTACGAAGGTTCGACTCCAAGGGGCTGCAATCCTTGCATTGCACAAACGGTAAAAGGCAGCCTCCGCTCCCTGCACCACTGACGTACATCCCACGATTTATCTCCTCCACCATAACCCAGGGTAGGGTGGCGAGGGCCCTCAGGGTGGGGGTTCCACCTTTTTAAATTGTTAGATAATGGGACAACTTTTATTTTTACATTGGCTTGCTCTCTTAATAGCTCTTATGTGTGGTCAAATTGGCATTATTTTTTCAGAGCCAAACACATGCACCAATTGATTATTTTTTAGAGAAAAATCAGTTGATATGAATAATAAATTTGTCCATCTTCTTGACACCGTGAGCTTTTAAGTGAGATGGTAAATTAAAATTAACATAATTGACAAGACTTAAAAAGGCCAAATGAAAGAAAAATATATTCAAGATTACATGGACTTGCAAATACAATCAGAACAGAAATGATTGAAGAACCACAAAGCTTACCTTTCGATAAAGTGATAATTTTGTTTCTATCAATGCACCATTAACAAGGTCAACTGGCTTCAAATTAGTGGCTTGAAGATCAGCAAATTCAACAACACAACCACCTAAATCTCCAAGTATATTAACTAAAACAGCAAATGGAAAAGAAATGTCTTTGCTACTGCTAATTTCCAATACAAAAAATATGTAGGATAATAATGAAAATAAATTGAATTCATATTATATAGAAGTATGGTATGTGGCCCAGATGAGTCCACTCAAGCAAATGGCCTTCTCCTTCTCATCCCAAAATTTTAGAACCAGAGTACTAAATGATTCCAAGGCCTCGAAAAAAAAAGAAGCAAAAACATAATTAAAGAAATATTATTTGCATCAATAATATATAGGACGCATCAGCCCACAGGAAAAAAAAAAGTAACATAACAGGTAGAGAACATTAAGAAAAAGTGACAATAACAAATTGGAAAATACAATTGATACACTTTTTGACACCTAAAAGAGGTTTATGTAATAACCCAATTTTTTTCTACTTAATTATTTTGGAATTGAATATAACAATTCTTGACGATGAGTAAAGAGGCCCATTAAGGATCTTATACCAGTTTGGGAAGCTTGATTTAACTATCGTGGGATAAATCCAAACAATCATCTCCCTTTCAAAGCTCAATTCATTTAACATTTTGAAAGCTCATATAAAAATAATAATAAAGCATATTCCAAAAAAAAAAAAAAAAAAAGGAAAAAATTGCCAACATGTAACATGTCCATTAAATCATAAAAAAGTGTGTATCTATGAATGTAATATGTCCTTATATTATTTGTTTTTTCTAAATCATAGTATTGGTGCATGCATGAAGGGTCATCCTCTCAATCTGTACTTGTTAGTCATACACCCCTATCTCATATTGACAATCGTATTAATCGTGGTTGTTATGGTGGAGGTGGACATGAACAGAGGTGACATGGCAAAAGATCTCGGCCTTTTTACACCGGTTGTGGAAAACCTAGCATACCCGTGAGAGATGTTGGGATTTAATTAAAAGACCCCAACACAAGGCAAATACAGTTTTATCTGACGCTCCAACAATAACTTCTATTACTGACGAGCATCCACAGACTATAACTCTTTCTGAAGAAGAGTATTCAAGGCTCTTGCAGTATCAAATAGCTCACCAAGCCTCTCTTCCTACTGTTTCCCTTGCTCATCAAGGTAATTCCATTTAATACCTCTCCACTCATTCTTCTCCCTCTTGGATAATAAATTCTGGTGCATCTAACCATATGTGTGGAAAATGTACATTGTTTTTTGGTATTCGATGTTTTGCTTCCCTCCCAGCAGTAAATTTAGCTAATGGTCAACTACCTCTGTTAACGGTGATGGTACAGTAACCCTCCTCCTTCTCTTTCTTTAAACTCAGTATCTATGTTCCCTTTTATCCTTTTAGTCTGATGTTTATTAGTCAACTTACCAAACATCATCATTGTTTAATAACCTTCTTTCTCAATTTTGTTGTTATTCAAGATATGATGACACGTGAGAAGATTGGCAGAGGGCATAAAGCTGGAGGAGTCTACTATCTCTATACACCTCGTGCTTGTCCTGCAATAGCCTCTCCTACAAAGGTTCATTGTTGTCTTGGTCATCCATCCTCTGCACGCTAAAGTATATGGTTCCTAATTTATCTCATTTATAGACTTTAAATTGTGAGTTTTGTTAATTGGGAAAGCATCATTATTTGCCTTATGCTTTTTGAATCAATAAAAGGCCATTGAATCTATTTTTAGTAGTTCATTTAGATGTTTGGGCTCCTAGTTGGGTGACTTCAAAGTTGAGGTTTCGGTATTTTGTCACCTTTGCAAATGATTTTCAAGAATTCCATTGATTTATTTAATGAAAGATCGTTCTGAGCTGTTCTTTATTTTTCAAGCTTTCTATACTAAAATAAAAACCTAACTTGATTTTACCCGTGTGTATTCTTCGCAGTAACAATGTCAAAGAGTATTTTTCTAAACCTTTTGTCGACTTCATGACCTTTTGTGGTATGCTTCACCAGTCTTCTTGTTCAAATACACTACAATAAAATGGGGTTACTGAACGAAGGAATTTGCATCTTATTAAAGCAACCTATGCCTACTCTTTCAAATGAATATTTCTAAAATTTTCTGGAGTGATATTGTTTTAACCGCATATTTTTAGTTAATTGCATGCCCTCTACAGTTCTCAAAAGAGTAACCCCTCATTCTGGGTGTGTTTGGAGCTGTATAAAATTGTAAAAGTTAATGTCTCGTACTTTTTCCAGTGAGTAGAAAATTTAAATTTTACAGTCTCGTAATTCGTGTTTGTAGAATTTTACAAAGTTTTGTATTATTTTGTTTTATTTTGTTGGGCAACAAACGGTGCCTCTACGTTGTTCCCTAAAAAGCCCTTGTTTTCCCTTCTATCTCGAATCTTTGGGTGCATTTCTTTTGTTCATCAATTGGCTCGTGAGATCGATAAACTAGATGTCTAAGCTCAAAAGTGCATCTTCTTAGGGCATTCCAGGTTACAAAAGGGTTATTATTGTTATAGTCCTACTCTTAACCAATTCTTTGTTGTGTCGATGTCACATCTTTGAGTCTATCCTATTCTTTTCTCAGTCTTAGTCTCAATCCAGCCTTGATGAGGGTTTGTTTTTTCATTATCCCAGTTGAAATAGTCTCGGGCAGTTGCCAGACTCCTTTAACTCTATCTGGTCATTTGACTCATCCTGATTTGGATGTATATACTCAGCGTCAAGAAGTGACTGCTCCACTGTCTGCTTCTAATGCTCCACCACTAGCTTCTTTCCTGTTGCCTACTCCTATAAGTGATTTAGATGTTCCTATTACTCTTAGGAAGGGTACACATTCTTACACTTCTTCTATCTCTCGTTTTTGTGTCTTATGAAACTTTATTACCTTTCTATTGATCATTTGTTATATCTTTATCTTCTGTATCTATTCCTAACACTATTTCTAAAGCACTGTCTTTAAAGCACTGTCTCACCTTGGATGCCTTTCTACCATAAACGATGAGATCTATTCTTCGAGCTAATGATAATTGGGATCTTATTACTCTTCCACCTAGTAAGTCTGTGCTCGATTGTGATATTTAATGTCAAGGTTCATCCTAACGGTAATGTAGACAGGTTAAAGGTGCACCTAGTTGCAAAAGGGTATATATAAGTCTATGGTTTGGACTTCTTTGAGACTTTTTCTTTCGTTGTGAAGATTACCTTTTTTTGTCTTTCTATCTTTTTATTTATTTATTCATGGGAAGAAATTTTACTATAAGCCCTTCGGGCTTTATGAGGATAGCCTCCAAGAAAATTAGTCCTTGTTACCAAAAAAAAAAAAATCCTTCTTGGGAATTGAGGTTGCCCGATCATGTATGGGCATCCCTCTCTCAAAAAAAGTATCTCCTTGATTTGTTGACAGACACAAAAATGTTAGGTTCTAAACTTGTGGACACTTCAATGGATCCAAATATTAAGTTGGTTGCTGATCAGGGAGAGTTGTTACATGATCTTAGTCAGTATCGAAGGTTAGTTGAGAAGCTAAATTATTTGACAGTCACCAGACTTGATATATCTTTTGCTTCAAGTGTGATCAGTTAGCTTTTAAGATCATCTAATAATAGTCATTCAAATGCTGTTGTCCGGATTCAAATATACTTGAAAAGTGTACCTGGTAAAAGTTTATCGTACAAGGATAATAGATACACTTTAGTTCAGGGGTACACTGATGCAGATTAGGTTGGGTCACTATTAGATAGCCAAGATGATGGACAGAGTGGGTGGCAAGGGTACCAAGATAAACAAGTAAAACTTTTCTATTTCATTATTGCAATAGAATAAGAAAATAAAGGCTACCCAGATAACAATTGCCATAGAAAATTCTGAAAGGGCTTTGATTTGTTAAAGAAGATTATCAATATGATGGAAGCATTACCTCATCACATAAACCTCCATTCACCAGTGTTCCGTAACCCTTTTCTTTACTTCTATTTACATCAATAACACCAATTACCTAAAAAAAAATCAGATAACATAAGAACAATGCTCAAAACATAGCAAAGAAAGAATATAGGGAGATAGAAAGAGAGAGAGAACAAAGAATAAAGAACAAACTAATAACAAAGAAAGAAACTAATGAATATCAATAATACAAAAATGCGGTACTTGGCGTTATAAGTCCTTTTTAACTGCACTTGGAAGGTCAACTTTAATCCTTGCATTGCTTCAACTAAGTAATTGCTCCCATGGTCAAGGGGTGTGCAGTAAAGATGTTGGGTTGACAACCTGACAAAACAAAATGAAGAAGGGGGGAAGGCTAAAACAAGTGAGAAAGATGTAGATAGCAAATATAAGGCTTTAGATATTGTTTACCTGTACCTAATAATCATCTTCTTTCTGTTTGTAGTGTGGCTCCCCTAGTTCACATCAAAACTAAAGAAAGGTAAGAAAAGATTTCTACCAAGTCAACATTATAGATATTGGTTACTATTAGATTGTTAGTTGTCATCTCACATAAATGGTAAATTATTAGGAAGAGTAACAACTTTATTGTATATATTAACTTATTCTCTCTTAGCACGCCCCCTCATGTAAGAGCATACTAACTTTTTTAAATGGTGCAAATACATATAACTATTAACTTTGTGTGGAAATGAGGTTTGAAGATACATGCAACTATTAACTTTAGGTGGGGATGAGGTTTGAAGATCTTTGCCTACTCTAATACTATGTTAAACGTCAACTACTATATCATTTAGAAGTTTAAAATGTTAAGAAATAGGCACAACAATGTATCAAGCTAATTTAATAGTTAAAATAGTTGTAGTGAAAGTAATACCAAGAAAGTGTTAAAATTATAAATCTCACTAATGCGTGGTAGTTTTCATATGGCAAAAGTTTCTATACATTGTATGTTGACCATAGGTACAAAGTCTTAATAGATTGTTGAGCATGTTAGTAAGGTGCACAATATATGTATATGCTAAGCATCAGTTATGAAAGAGAAAGGGGGGAAAAAAAAGAAAAAGGTTCTCAATCTACATGTTTCTCTAACATAGGGGTCGTTTGGCATAGTAAAAAACTCTGAAAAATTCTGAAAAACTCCCAAAATCTCTAAATTTCTCTATTATTTTTTACATATTCACACCTATTACAACTCTAGAAAAAATTACATAACTCGAGTTTGATTAATCAAATAGCTATAATTTTTTTTTTA
>JAVXUM010000046.1:11282799-11296947 GCA_035590655.1 Pouteria glomerata
TGTTACAGGTACCAAATTATAACATTTAAGCCTATATATAAGGGGAGGTTTTGCGGGTCCAACTCGTGACTGTTGTGCCGCTCTGATGTTATTGGCTTAGTGGTTCATGTTGTGTTTGTCTCACTCACCTCTCGGGTCCCCGGACTCGGGAGCGTGACAGTTTGAAATTTAGAAACTAATACTGCTATAATTGAATCTTTAAATGAGATGGAATAGTTGGACCAAACTTTGCAACTTGGAATTTCAGATTTGTAAGAGCATTGTTTTTCATGTCATTTGCACATGGCCTATCTTTCATTATTCAGTATAATTAAGAAGAGTTAGTCATGGATTACATCAACAAATGTGGTGTCAGCTTGTGACATTATGAAGTTTCGTTCTATCAAGGAAAACATTTAATAGACTGACCACATAGAAAAATACCTTATCCCCTTAATCTATTCTATTCTTATATTCTCATGTAAAAAAGAAACATCGAATTATCACAATTTGAAGAGTAATTCCTCTCAAAGAAATCAACTTGAAGTTAAATTATTAATTTATTATTGCAGCAGCAAGTGAACATGACACCCCATTCTAAGCAATTAGACTTATCAAATAAACAACCAAAGTTGAGAGAACCTAAAGCTAAATGTGAGAGGAGATATATGATTTTTTTAATTAAACGTACATATTAAGATAGAAGGAAACATACCTTCCTGATGATTAAAAAAAAGATACTAGTCCAACGAGCAATGAAAATTTAATTGTTTTTAAGTCTACTGAACACTGGGACTAACTTACTTTATACAGAGAGAGGAAAGGTAGCAATCCAAGCTCTTTTTGAATCAGATATGGGATAGGTGGGTAGCCCGTTCTCTCTCCGGTTTTGCTAAACTTGTCAAGCTGGGAAAATTGCTCTATTGCATGTGTTTGAGGACCCTTCATGCACAGAATATCATAAATTGTATGCACAATATAACTGTAAACGAGTACTTACCACAAATAAATAAATATATGACGCACACAAGAGTTTACAAGAAAATTCTAGATAATTCACTAGATAAAACCTGAGGTTCTTTAAGGAAGATTAATATAATCAGCAAATCAACATTATTCAGTTGCATGACAAACCAAAAGTTGTATTGATCGAACCCTTCAATCTAAGACTATAGAGTAGCTTGCTTGACCCCTCAATTAACTAATTAAGATAGCTTGATACATGTTGTTGTGTCCATTTTCTAACCACTTATACTGTAAGGATAATTGCTACCTTATAATGATATCAAAGATCTAGTTCTAGGGTTTGGGTTCAAGTCTTATTATCAATGTTTGTTCAACATTGGTTCTAGTGCATTCCATTTTATTCGTGTCAATATACTATTAAAATTAAGTCTTTATTTATTTGAATTCCTTCAAATCATTATACTCAAAAGACAATCTCTCGAAATCAGAGATCTAGTTATTTTAGCCACTTCATTCGTAATAGCAGGATTTGAGTTTTAAATAACCTATCCCAACAACGGCACATGTGCTTGCCTATCGCTATTCTATTCATAAAGTTTTGAGACTCAACAAATTCTCTTCTATGGCAAACACAACAACAATAGGCTGCGATGGAGAACCCCTGGTTGAACTAAACTGCGATTTCCATGGTTTAATTCTAATCTTGGTTGTCTGCGATTTTCTTTACTCATTAGCTCTAACAATAATAGAATAATTAACAAAAATTCATGGTAACTGTTAATAAATATTAATAAATGTACATTCTTGAATTTAGGATAAGCATATCTTGGAGAATGAAATTGGTCTAGGTACTTTGATTAGAATTTGTACAGTCATGTGTAGTTATGTATAAATGAAAGAATGACATCCCATTTTTGGGTGTCTTGAACTTTCAACATTCCCTGGTTCTTTACATGGTATCAAAGCCAAAACAGTATAAGGTCACTTAGCTCTATACACAAACTACAGCCGTCATTAGGTGAAGTTCTGTTTTGCTCCTCTGGTGATCGGTTGAACTAGATAAGTATACCAGAGGAGTTACCTGCCGTTGACGAGGATTTCTATCAAAAGTCCGATCGTCGACTACCTGTCACGTTCCTCCACAGGCCACCTAGTCACCAGCGCGTGAAGCCCATGCACCACCTTGTCACCGGTGCATGAGATCGCGCAGTCAATTGTTAGCAATGCATTCTTTTCCAGCACTATCGTTTCTCTCCGGCGAGTTGTCTTGTAGTGTCGATTTGCTGTTTGGAGCTTATACCGCTTATTCAACAGTGTTCTTGGCATTGCTGGTCTCTATTCTATCGTTTCCTTATCTGTTTACTGACTTTGAAAAGAACAAGTATTGATTCTATAGACTCCAAGACCTTTTATGTTCAGTTGACTACCCAAAAATTGAATGGAACCAATTATAGTCAATGGTCCAAGGCCGTTAAGATTGCTTTGACAGGGTATGGTAAGTAAAAACATCTTACTGAATCAGCTCCTACCTCTACTGACAAAGAGTATGATATGTAGGTTCAAGAAGATGCGCATATTGTTAGTCTTTTATAGAATTCTATAGAACCATAAATTGCTGATATGTGCACTCACTTAGACAGTTGTAAGGAGATTTAGGATTATGTTTAATTGCTATTCTCCAGTAACTTGACTCGTATGTATGATTTGTCTTGTGAGATCTTTCAGTTACAGTAGTCTGGTAAGTCTGTAACAAACTATTTTGCCTCTCGAATACAAGTTTATGAGGAGTTGAATTTAATTGAACTCGTGACAATTGATATTCATGAAATGCAAAAACAACAAAAACAGATAGTGATGTTTGAATTTTTTATAGGCCTTGACCCAGAGTTTGAACCTATGAGAGCTCAAATACTTAGTGGTGCCTCGCTCCTTACATTTGCTGAGACTTACTCAAGGGTTATGCGAGTTGTATCTCATGAATCTACAAATTAGTCAGACCCCTCTCAATTTGCACTTGTCACTCAAACACCCCCATCTCATGTGGAAAGTCGTAACAGTCATAGTGGTTGTAGAATGGTGGAAGTAGACGAGGGGGATGTGGGAAAGGATCCTGACCTCTTTGCACTAATTGTGGTAAACTTGGGCATACCCGTGAGAAATGTTGGGACTTGATTGGCAGACCCCCACACATGGCAAATGCAGTTTATTCTGATTCTCTTGCAGCCACTTCCATTACTAATGAACACTCACCAACCATCACTCTTTTTGGAGAAGAGTATTTAAGGCTCTTGCAGTATCAGAAAGCTCATCATGCCTCTCTTCCAACTGCTTCCCTTGCTCGTCAAGGTAACTCATGTTTCCTTTCTCATTCTTCTCTCACTTGGGTTATAGATTCTGGTGCATCTAACCACATGTGTGGAAAATCTACATTATTTTCTGGTATTCAATATTATTCTTCTCTTCCAGCAGTGACTTTAGCTAATGGGTCAACAAACTCAGTCAGTGGTGTTGGTATAGTAACTCCTTCATCTTCTCTTTCTTTAAATTTAGTATTCTATGTTTCCTCTTTTCTTTTCAATCTGTTGTTTGTTAGTTAACTTGCCAAACATCATTAGTGTTCAGTAACCTTCTTTCCTGATTCTGTTGTTATTCAGGATTTGACGACACGGGCGAAGATTGGTGGAGGGCAAGAAAAAGGAGAAGTCTACTATCTTGATACACCTTAATCTTATCTTGTAGTTGCCTCTCCTATGAAGATCCACTGTCGTCTTGGTCATCCTTCTTTGGATAGGCTAAAGAGTATGATCCCTAGTTTAAATTATTTACAGTCTTTAAATTGTGAGCCTTGTTAATTGGGAAAGTATCATCATGTGCCTTTTGCTTCCCGAGTCAATAAAAGGTCATCAAGTCTGTTTTCATTAGTTCACTCAGATGTTTGGGGTCCTAGTCGGGTCACTTCAAAATTGGGGTTTCAGTATTTTGTCACCTTTGTAGATGATTTTTCAAGAATGACATAGATTTATTTAATGAAAGATCGTTCTGAGTTATTCTCTATTTTTCAAGCTTTTTGCACTGAAATAAAAACCTAATTTGATTTCCCAGTAAGAATTTTTCACAGTGATAATGCCAAAGAATATTTTTCTAGACCCTTTGCTAAATTTATGACTTTTTGTGGTATGTTTCACCAGTCTTTTTGTTTAAATACACCACAACAAAATGGGATTGCTGAATGAAAGAATTTACATCTCATTGAAACAGCCCGTTGTTTACTATTTCAAATGAATGTTCCTAAAACTTTCTGGAGTGATGCTGTTTTAACTGTATGTTATTTAATTAATCGTATGCCTTCTTCAGTTCTCAATGGAGTAACTCCTCATTTTGTGGTATTTCTTAACAAACACATGTTCTCTTTTCCACCTCTCATTTTTGGGTATGTTTCTTTTATACATCAATTGGCCCCTGGAATTGATAAATTAGATGTCTGGGCTTATAAATGCATTTTTTTAGGGTATTCACGGTTACAGAAGGGTTATCGTTGTTATAATTCTACTTTTAACCGATTCTTTGTCTGTGCTGATGTCACATTCTTTGAGTCTACCCCATTTTTTTCTCAGTTTCTGTCTCGGTCCTCTCTTGATGAGTGTCTTCCTCTTCCAATTGTCCCAGTTGAAATGGTTTCAACCAGTCACCATACTCCTTTAAGTCCATTTGGTCGTTTGTCTCGTCCTGATTTGCAGGTATATACTCAGCGTCAAGATGTGACTGCTCCGCCTTCTACCTCCAGTGCTCTGCCATTAATTTCTCCCGTTCCACCTTATCCAGTAAGTGATTTAGATGTTCCTATTGCACTTAGAAAGGGTACATGTTCTTGCACTTCTCATCCCATCTCTCGTTTTGTATCTTATGATTCTTTATCACATACATATCGATCCTTTGTTATATCTTTCTCTTCTGTTTCTGTTTCTAACACTATTTTTGAAACACTTTCTCACCCTGGATGGCAGTTTGCAATGGATGATGAGATGTCTGCTCTTCGAGCTAATGATACTTGGGATCTTGTTACTTTTCTACTTGGAAAGTTTGTAGTCAGGTGTCGTTGGATATATACTGTAAAGCATCATCTTGACGGTACTGTGGACAGGTTAAAGGCTCGTCTAGTTGCAAAAGGGTATACACAAGTCTATAGTTTGGACTTTTCTGAGACTTTTTCTCCTGTTGCCAAGATTACTTTTTTTTGTCCTCTTATCTCTTTGTCTGCAGTTTATCATTGGCCTCTATACCAACTGGATGTCAAAAATGCATTTTTACATGGTGATCTTACTGAAGAAGTGTATATGGAGCAACCTCCGGGGTATATTGCTCAGGGGAAGTTTAAGTTGGTATGCAAACTGAAGAAATCCTTATATGGCCTAAAACAGTCTCCGCGGGTATGGTTTGGTTGATTTAGTATAGTGGTTACTGAATTTGGTCTAGTTCAGTGTGGAGTTGATCATTCAGTTTTCTATTAACATTCTCCTAACGGAAAGATTTGGCTCCTCGTGTATCTTGATGACATTATTATCACAGGAGATGATTCATAGGGCATTACTGATCTAAAACTATTTCTTCAAAGTAAATTTAGCACCAAAGATTTAGGACTGCTAAAATACTTCTTGGGAGTTAAGGTTACCCGATCAAATATGGGTATTTCTCTTTTTCAAATGAAGTATGTCCCTGATTTGTTAACAGAAACAGGTATGTTAGGCTCTAAATCTGTGGATACTCTAATGGATCCAAATACTAAGTTAATTGCTGATAAGGAAGAGTTGTTAGATGATCCCAACTGGTATCAAAGATTAGTTGAGAAGCTAAACTACTTGACAGTCACTAGACCTGATATATCGTTTGTTACGAGTGCGGTTAGTCAATTCTTAAAATCACCTGGTAGTAGTCATTGGTGTCACGCCCCAGATCCGAGAAACCGAGGAGTGAGTGATAAACATGCAAATTATCGAAAATCGGTCACAACATCAAAGCATACACAACGGTCATGCAATGGGACCCACAACTATAATCTGTAAACCTGTCCAACCAAGACAATAATTCTACTGGAATATAATTCCATTCACAAATATTCTAAGGGCTAAATTAATTACAAACAGTATATCATGATACATTTAAGTTTTTATATTCTAAAGTATCTTGTTTATACAACATATGTCTCCAAAATACATGACATAAAATATAGACTGACCCAAAATATCAGTTTTTCTTCCAGCTTGCAATGTGATCACCCTAAACTTCTTGTATGGGTCCTGCATTAACATCTGTAGGGACGTGAACACGGGCGACGTGTGCTCACGCTACTCCACAACAATATATGTATAATATATGCATGAAAATGCACATATACAACATATAATATATATAATTTAAAGCAATATATGGAAGAAATATACAAATTACTAGAAATACTCAAATCATATAACCAACAATTCCATACTCATTCTTCAAACATAAACATGTAAAAGTTCATTTTAAAATTTCCAATAATTATTATTTCCGTTTTTATTTCCGTTTCATAACAATTTCGTATACAATCCTCGGGGAATGGGCATATAAACTAAACGTGTTTTACAACTATGGCCCAGGGCGACGATACGCCACAAATAAATAAAAGTACATAGGCTAAACGTGCTTTAGGACATGGTCTAAGGCGACGATACGCCTAATGTACGCTAAACATGTTATGGGCTACTAACCCACTGGCATGAAAACCAAACCCTGCGCAGGTTCCGGGACTTACAGCTCGAGGGTATCTCAAGACCCTTCGTATTTTATCGTACCCACCCCTGGACAAACAAACAACCATTTATTTCATTTCTTTTTCTTAAATCCACATTTAGTTTCATATCATAAGAGCATGGTATATTCATATGCTAATTAAGTAGGAATTTCCATTCAACACATACATAACTTCCAATTTTATTCCATAACCATACTAGCCATTCAACGAACATGCCACCAATGCATTTATCAATATTTCAACTTCATAATGGTATCATAAACATAAAAATTTCAGAATCTAAATAAGTATAATCAAGCATAAGTTTAGGTCCAATTTCATGCCAAAATAGTTGTGTTTAGGTAACTGAAACTTAGCCAATTTTTACCATAACAATTTAGGGTTTTTCCTACACTTTTAATACGTAATTCTAATCTAAATTCAAGCCCAAAATACTCTACTCACGAAATTGGTGCATTTTTAGGGTTTTTGGGTGCCAAAAAGCTACCAATTTGCACAATTTTTTTTAATACACTTTAGGGGATCAATTTTATGTAAAACCTAGGGTTTCTAAACCTTAAAACCTCTGTTTTTCAGTTCACGAAAGCTAAAATATGCAGCTTTCCTTTAGCTTAGGTTTTTGGCCATTTTAATGAACATATAGCTAGTTTAGTTAGTTTTCAATCTTTTCACAATTTCTTCTAAATTTTCAAATCCAACCACACATATAACAGCCCAAACATACATGCATACATATATGAAATGAAGTAGAGTAGAGTATCCCTACCACAAGAGCTGGCCGAAAATGAGAAGATGTAGAAGGAGGAGAAATCTTAATTTCCTTGCTCTAATTTAGGCTTTTCTAAGACCCTTTCTCCAATTTTTGCCCTTTTCTTGGAATTTTTTCACCAAGACAACCTTAAACATACATGAACCCTATAATTACTTAATGTTTAACTTTCTTCCAATTTTTAGCTCAATTGGCCTTAATCTTCAACACTAATTTAAGTTAGAGTTTGGAAGACATACCTTTGTCTTCTTTAGGTTCTCTAAATTAAATTCCTTTTTACTCTCTTTCTCTTCTTCCTTTCTTCTTCTTCTTCTTCTTCTTCTTCTTCTTCTTCTTCTTCTTCTTCTTTTCTTTTAGTTTTTTTTTTTCTTCTCCTTTGCTACCTTGGCCGAATGGTGCATTGGAATGCCTACGGTTTGCTTAGTTAATTTATAATTTTCCTTCTCATACTCATTCCCTTTGGCCAATCACAAGACTTCACATGTGTTCAATTAATTTTTAAGTTTACACCGAAGCTAATCTTGATTCAAACAATGGGGCCCACTTCATTTAAGTAAATTAACACCTAATCACCATGTGGACTAATGGAATAAACTAAATTAAACTAGAATTTTCTAGCACCTTAGAGAGCATTTGGCTAAAAAGTTTCTTCCACCTCCTTTGACTAGTCAAACTTCTTTTCAAATTACCATTTTGCCCTTCAACAATTTACATAATTTCCTTTAAGTCCTTAGGTCAAAATTAGAGCCAAAAAGTCAAGTAGATGTGAAGAACCCGCCAAGTGGAGGAGTAGCTTTGGGCGCCCGCCTAAGAAGAGCTCAGGCGCACGAGATGGTAGGCGCATAGACTGAGTTCCATCTCGGGCTCCCGCCGAGGCTGGAATACACATGAAACCATTCTTGGGTGCACGGTTTGGAGACATATTGGGCGCATGAGACCTTGGGCACCCGACTGAGTTCCATCGCGGGCGCTTGCCGAGACCAAAATTTTTGCTTGTTCTCTCAGGACTTTCATCGAGCACATGACTGCAGAGGGCTCGGGCGCACACCAGTTTCCTTGTTAGGCACCTGCGACATTCATCTAAGACATTTCATATGTAATTTAAAAAGAACAAATTTACTTAGAAAATTCAGGGTATTACAATCTCTCCTCCTTATAAAAATTTCGTCATCAAAATTTCTATATACATAAGACATACATTATACATCAACGAAAGTTAAGAAAATAAATAGGGGTATTTCTCTTTCATTTCAAATACCTGTTCCCAGGTTGACTCATCTACATTCTGGTGCTTCCATAACACTTGTATCAATGGAATAGTCTTCTCCCGACGTACCTGGTCCCAAGTGCCAAAAATCTGCACTAGTTGTACCTCGTATCTGACATCTGAATCAATCTCCAACTCTGTCTAGTCTAGCACGTGAGTGGGGTCTGGAATGTACTTCCGCAACATAGATACATGAATACCTTGTGCACTCTAGAAAGTTACGGTGGTAAAGCTAATCTATAAGCCACTTCTCCCACTCGTGCTAGAATTTCAAATGGACCAGCGGAATTGTCCTTTCCGTGGTGACACCTTCAAGAATATATGGTCTCCCACTTGAAATTCTAATGGTCATCTTCGTTGGTCTGCATAACTCTTCTGGCGACTCTAGGCTGTTTATAATCTCTGTCTGATAATTTTTACTTTATCATTTGTTTCCTTTACCAATTCTGGTCCAGTCATAGCTGCTTCTCCTACTTGCGTCTAGCACACTGGGGATCTGCACGGTCTGCCATATAGTGCCTCAAATGGTGCCATTCCAATGCTGGCCTGATAACTATTATTATAAGCAAACTCCACTAGTGGCAAATGCTCTTCCCAACTTCCTTTAAAATCCACGACACAAGCCCGAAGCATATCTTCCAACACTTGAATAGTCTGTTCTAACTGGCCATCAGTATAGGGAAGAAATGTTGTACTAAAGCATAAATCAGTCCCCATAGCCACTTGGAAGCTTTGCCAGAATCAGGAAACAAACCAGAGATCTCTGTCAGATACAATGGATACTGGAGTCCCATGAAGTCTCACGATCTCCCAGATATATAGTCGGGCCAGGAAATCCATAGAGTCTATCATCTTCACTGCCATGAAGTGAGCTGACTTAGTCGGTCTATCAACAATTACCCAAATAGCATCACAGCCTCTTTTGGTCCTTGGCAATCCTGACACAAAGTCCATAGTAACGTGCTCCTATTTTCATTCTGATACAGGTAAAGGTTGCAATAATCCTGCTGGCCTTTGATGCTTCGCCTTCACTTGCTGGCAAGTCAAGCATCACTCTATGAACTCTGCTACATCTTTCTTCATCCCAGCCCAATAAAACTATCTTCTTATATCTTAATACATCTATGTACTCCCAGGATGTACTGCCAGCTTCGAATAATAAAATTCTTTCAGAATTTCATTTCTAATGGCTGAGGGCACAAAAACTCTTCTTTGATATTTTAGTATACCATCATCACATGTCCAGCCCGATATGTCTGCCAGTTAGATCATCTTCTGCCGAATTTTAGTAGTTTCTTTATCATCTTTCTGTGCTTCCTGTATCTTTTGTATCAATAAGGGATAGGCCACAGAAGCATAAAGAATTCCCCCGTTTTGTTGTCTCTTCAAATTCTAGGGGGAAATCATTCAATGTTTCCAACATCTCTCATTTTTTCATAGCTACATTGGGCATCACACTCCGGGTCTTTCTGCTCAGTGCATCAGTTACCACATTAGCTTTCCCTGGGTGATAATGCAAGTCAAAGTCATAATCTTTCATATATTCTATCCACCTACGCTGCCTGAGGTTTAAGTCTTTCTGTGTGAAAATATACTTCAAACTCTTATGATCAGAAAAGACTTTAAACCTTTCACCATAAAGATAATGTCCCTAGGTCTTCAGGGCAAATATTACTGCTGCCAGCTCCAAATCATGTACGGGGTAGTTCTTCTCATGCGTCTTCAGTTGCCTAGAGCCATATGCCACCACCCTCCCATTCTGCATCAATACACATCACAGGCCTTCCCTCGAAGCATCACAGTATATAGAATACCCTGCTCCTCTCTCTGGGATAATAAGTACTGGGGCAGTGGTCAATTTCTTCTTTATCTCCTGAAAGGCTGTCTCACAGGCATCATTCCATTCAAATTTCACCCTTTTTCCGCGTTAGTCTGGTCAGTGGAGCTACCAGTCTGGAGAAATTCAAAACAAACCTGCGGTAATATCCAGCCAATCCCAGAAAGCTACGTATTTCAAACACGCTCTTCGACTGAGTCCATTCCAGGATGGCTTCAATTTTAGCAGGATCAACCGCTACTCTTTCCTGTGACACCACATGTCCCAGAAATTTGACTTTTCTCAGCCAGAAATTACATTTGTTTAGCTTAGCATACAACATGTGCACTTTTAGTCGCTGAAGTACCAGCTACAGGTGTTATTCATGCTCTTCTTCTGATTTTGAATACACCAAAACATCATCAATAATTACCCCCATAAATTTATCCAGAAAATCCCTGAAGACCCTGTTCATTAGATCCATAAACACCGCGGGGGCATTAGTCAATCCAAACGGCATCACCAAAAATTCATAGTGTCTATACTAGGTTCTAAATGCCATCTTAGGGATATCTGCCTCCCAAATTCATAGCAGATGATACCCAGACCGAAGATCAATCTTAGAAAACACAACTGATCCCTTCAACTGGTCAAACAAATCGTCAATCCTTGGTAATGGGTATTTATTCTTGATAATCACCCGATTCAGCTTTTTATAGTCAATACATATCCAGAGTGTCCCATCTTTCTTACCCACAAATAGAGCTGGTGCACCCCAGGGTGAGGTACTTGGTCTAATGAAGCCCTTTGCTAACAAATCCTCTAATTGTTTCTTCAATTCTACTAATTCTGCAGGTGCCAACTGATAAAGAGGAACAGAAATAAGCTCCGTTCCTGGGGCCAAATCAATACAGAACTCCACCTCCCGGTCTAGTGGTAATCTTGATAAATCATCTGGGAACACATCAGGAAATTCATTTACCACCCGAGGCAGTTCCACCCTTTGTGGTCCCTCTTTCTCTTCCAACACCATATTGGCAAATAAATGACATAAATCAACTCTTCTGTGGCTATCCCAGGAAAATAGATCCTGTACCTTGCACTGGTCCGCAAAAGAATCGAATTAATATTCCCTCAGGACTGGATAACATTACTTTGCAGCTATAACAATCAATCACAGCTTGATAAGTCACCAGCCAGTTTATCCTCAAAATCACATCAAAACCCCTTATATTCAGGACAATCAAATCAAAAATAGATACTAATTCCCTGCCACTGTGGACATCATCTACCCGTATCTCACATCTCTTCCAGGCAGTAGTTAAGGAGAAGAGTCCTGCCACTAGGGTCTCAAAATGCAATACCAAATCCAGGGAACTAGTATCTAATCCCAATGCAGCAGCAAAGCTGTCACGCCCCAGATCCGTGGACCAGAGGAGTGAGTAATAAACATGCAAATTATGAATAAATGGTCATAGCATCAGAGCATACACAACGGTCATGCAATGGGACACACAACTAAAATCTGTAATTCCATCCAACTAAGAAAATAATTCCACTGAAATATAATCTCATCCATAAATATTCTAGTGACTAAATTAACTAGAACAGTATATCACAATACATTAAGATTTTTATATTCTAAAAATCATATTTATACAACATGATTTTCCCAAAATACATAACACAAAATACAGACTAGTCTAAAACTTTGTACTTTTTCCAGCTTGCAATGTGGTCACTCTAGGTTTCCTATGTGGGTCCTACATTGATATTTGTAGGGACGTGAGCACGGACGGGGTGTGCTCACGTTACTCCACAATAATATATGTATAATACATGCATGGAATGCACATGTACAACATATAATATATGGAAATTTAATACAGAAGAGGTAATAAACATGAAGCAATATATGGAATAAAAATACAGACTGCTCGAAACAGCTCAATCATATTTCCAATACTTCCTTGATTATTCTCTAAGCATAATGTGCATAAGTTCATTTCTAAATTTTCAGCAATTGTTATTTCCATTTCACACACAATCATCGGGGAATAGGTACATAAACTAAACGTGCTTTAGGGCAACGGCCCAGGGCGACGATACGCCATAGATAAATAAATGTACAGGTGCTAAACGTGCTTTAAGACATAGTCCAAGGTGACGATACGCCTAATGTACACTAAACATGTTGTGGACTACTAACTCACTGGCATGAAAACCAAACACTGCGCAGGTTCCGGGACTTTCAACCCGAGGTTATCTCAAAACCCTTCATATTTTACCGTATCTAATCCCGGACAACAACCAAGCAACAATTTTATTTCTTTCCTTAGGTCCACATTTAATTCCATATTATGAAAACACAAAAAAGATCATTTGCCAATTAAGTAAAGAACTTCCATCCAACGTGCACATAACTTCCAAATTCATTCCATAAACATACCAAACAATGGATAAACATGCTACCAAAGCATTTATCAACATTTTAGCTCCATTAGGGTAATAATAACATAAAAATCCAGATTTGAAACACTTAGCATTAAACCTAAGTTTGGTTCTAATTTCATGTCCAAAATGGTTATATTTGGTGCCCAAAACTTAACCAATTTTTGCCATAACAATTAGGGGATCTTCCTGTACTTTTAATACATCATTCTAACCAAAACTTTAAGCTTAAAATACTGCACAAACACTAAAATTCCAAGACCTATTCAGTTTAGCTTTTTCTTCCATTTCTTGGTATCTAAGTCTCCAAATTGGTGTGTTTTTGTACCAAAACCTAACCAAAGTTTGGGAAACTAAATTTTAGTTGGATCTAGAGGTTTTAAGCTTCCTATACTCTATTTTCCAGTCCCTAAAGCCTGAGTTTCCTAGCTCTAAAAAGTTCCACGAAATTGTGACCTTTTTAGGATTTTTGGGTGCCAAAAAGCTACCAATTTGTACAATTTTTTACATACACTTTAAGGGTTCAATTTTATGAAATTTCTAGGGTTTATAAACCCCAAACCCTCTGTTTTTCAGTCCCCCAAAGGAAAAATGTGCAGCCCTCTATTTGTTTAGAATTTTGGCCATTTTAGTGAGCATATGGCTAGTTTAGATAGTTTTCAATCTTTTCACAATTTCTTCCAAATTTTTCCAATCTAACCACACATATTGTGACACCCCTACCCTTGGTATGAATGGAAAAGCGTTGAATTAGATCCTTTGAGGTTATGGGAGTGAAAATTTTGTGTTGTGATGCCATATTCCTTTATATTTTTAAGTGTTGGAATTTTTGCCATTTTAAGACCTTATTTGGAAGTGATTGAGGAGGAAATGCATGGGATGATTTTATATAGAGGATAAAGAGTATTATGCATGAAAATGGGTTGGGAATGTAAAGAGGATGGTTAAGCCGGCCAAAGCATGGTCTTGAAACCAAAGTTGGCCTAGTCTTGCCACTTTGGACCAATGGGGAGGAAAATTGGCTTGGTTGACCTTTCTACTATCCATGTAAGCTAGCATATATACATATTTTAATGTGAATTGAATGGTGAGAGGGAGAGAATGGCCGGCCATGC
>JAVXUM010000046.1:11338218-11348610 GCA_035590655.1 Pouteria glomerata
ATCTTAGATTTCAAATTTGGTTTAAAACGCACCAATTACTCCATGCACATTTACTTGAAAGTTCAGGGTATTACAAAAAGTATAAGAATGGTATTAAAATCTTCAATTTTTATTCATTTATTTATTCATTCTAGCATGATTTAAAAATAAATACATAAGAAATATTTTTTTTGCAAAAATAACATAAAAAATTTCTTTTAGATAAAAAAAAAAAGAGAAAGAAGGTTGTTATTTACTTGAAAAGGATAGCTATTTTGATATCAGAACTTTAATATTTGAAACTCTTTCAAGAGAGAACAATTTTTGAGATAGAACTTTAGAGAGATGATATCTTGGTTTGAATGATGAAAATAAATAAGGATGAGCCTTATTTATAGACATTTTCTTGATTAAAATTCTTTACCAAACTTGTTAGACAAAGAATTTTGTAAAGAATGTTAGGCAAAGATTTTTACAAAACATGTCAAGCAAATAGTTTTGCCAAACTTGTTAGGCAAAAGATTTTGAAAAGAATGTTAGGCAAATAAGCTTGAAAGTTAGCTTGGTGGCAAAACAATTGCCACAAGCCACGTTGCCTAGTGGTTTGAAGGCTAGGCTTGTGGGAAATTGTAAGTTGCCCTTTTTGCTCATAAGTTTTGCTCGCATCATATGATTGGACTTGACCCAACCTCTAATTTCTTATTCATTTGAACCAGGATCTTTGTAACAAGTTTTATTTAACTTTTGAACAAAAATTTGGAGACCTAAAAGTACAGAACAAAAAGGGCTAGCTATTGACACCTCATTTTTTTGGAATTCAACATTTTTGCATTAAAAAATTGGTTAAATTCAAGTTCCAAATATCAATTTGGTCTAAAGGTCAATTTTGAAGACTAACAGTAAACCCACAAAAGCAATGTTGATTGCAATAACCAAACCAAGTTCAAAAAATGTGAAAAGCTCTAAAATATTCAAGAACATGTGGTGGAATTCAAATTTGGGCTTGGACCATTCAAAGAGTGCCTTCAGAGGTTGTTTTGGCATCAAAATGTCCAAAAATGGTACTTACAGGCAAAATTGTAGCAACCAAGTCACAAACATCATTAAGACCCTCAAATTAAGTCCCAAGACTTTGAAATTGCACAAAAATGTTGAAGACATGTTCCTTGAGGTAAAGGTATAACTACATCAGGTTTGTTTGAATTTTGAGGACTCCCACCAAAGTCTTGATTCAAATTTCGTTAATTATTTATAAATTCATAAAGATGATTAGAGTCATCTGAGGGCATTTTCAGAATCCTTATACTTGATTTTAGTAGGTAGGGCCCCCTTTGTATACTTGCAAAGGTTACGAAGAAGATTTGGTGTCCTCCTCTCCATTTCAGTATGTTTCCGTATAGCATTTTTCAAATGAACATAACTCGACCTTAGAAATTCTAAATTGAGTCTTATTTTTTTACCTCATTATAGAAAGTGCCTCAGATGTCCCGGAAGCTACCAAAAACTGCGCCAAAAGTTTTATAATTGTCTGAACCTTTGAAGATGAAACCTAAACTTCGTAAAACATGGCTTGACCCAGGGGCTCAGGCCAAATGGCCCCATTTTTATACCTAGCTGCCAAAAATCTTGGCAAACAGGCTCAGTAAGCTTTTCGCTTACCTCGAAATAGAGATTTATCTACCCATTTTGTTTTGAGATTATATTCGTTTGTGACTCTGTGCTGCATGCTCGTTCGTTTTATTAGGGAAAAGGAACCACAAAATGAACCTGACAAAGATTTTGCTCGTTTCATCAATCAAACTTGTTTTCTTAATTAAACGAGCAATGTTTGTTGCCCATTTAAATGGGCAAAACATGTAATTGGGTAAAATTTCTACATAAGGAGGCCTCTCCCTTCTCTCATATCCGTTATTCACTCATTTCCCTTTTGTTTCATTCTCCACATTTACACTAAGAGGAGTTCTCAAAGCTTTTTGAATGATTTTAGACTTTTTCTTTCTAGAATTTCACGTTCGATATTATTTTCTCTCTCTAAAATTTTTTATATTTTTATTTTTTTGTTTAAGTGTTATAATTAGTATGTCAACATTTTTAAGATGAAAAATATTTTTAATATTAAAATAAAAATTATTTTATCAATGAAAATTATTTGGCTCATAATTCAAGTCCGGGCTCTGCCTAATATATGATATTGAGTAGATCAACTAGAGACAATCTTAGAAAATTCTTCATAGCATACTACCACGCTATGATGCATATTTATATATAATATTCCATTTAAATTATGATATTTGCCATGTCAAGATATTGTTAAAAATATTAGAACACCATAAAGCATTCAAATAGACACTTACGAGGGTGTAAATAGCTTTCCAAAATTAAAAACTTGTCAATCTAGAGAATTCGCCTGAGCAAGTAAAACTCCAGAGAATTGAAATAACTTAGGATTGTTTAAAGCTATTAATCTCTAAATCTAATTCTCCTGTAGAAATACTTAGGGAATATACCTTGTGAATGTATTAATATTGTGATAAGAATTGTCATTTTACTTGAGCATTTGCATAGCATTACATAGGCTTAACTAAACTTAGATCTAGGCTCAGGAGTGAAACTCCTTATTTGACCAAACCAAATAGAGCGAAGCTCAGGACAAGGCTCCTTATCAAATCAATTTGAGCAAGGCTTATCCTAGGACTAGGTACGAAGTACTAAATCCTTTCTTGCACGAAAGTGCATCCCAAGAGTGATGCTTTTTAGGTGAAGCAAGGCTTTTTTCTCTAAAAATCATATGCTAAGCACTGACTTGACCTTAGGAGTGAAGCTTCTAATCAAAACTATATAGAGCAAAGCTCTTTTCTAGACCACAATGCGAAGCTCCTTTGTCAAAACCACACCTAACAATGCTAGGCTTAGGAGTAAAGCTCCTTATCAGGATAAACCAGAATTACCAAAATAAACGAAGCTCATTTGCGGATTAAGTGCTAAGCACTATATCCTCCCAACACCAAAACACACTCTAAGAGTGAAACTCTAGACTAGGGTGAAACTCTTTTCTTGAAATCATATCCAAAGCATTGGGTTATCATATAGCTGGATTCCTTTAAAGTTATGTGCTAAGCACTAATTTCCAAATTAATACTTTAATAATCTCAGACTCAGATCGGACCCCTGTCCATCAAACATATAGTTTGGACCATTTGAGATTTGAACTACGACGACCTAATCCCTTCTTGGGGTACGTAGGTAGCTTGGGTGCATAGCCTGGGTCTGGTTACCATTATTATCATTTTGATCATTATTAATATTGTTACCATCATCTGGTCATTTAAACCTCTAAAACTTTTCATTTTATATTAACCAACTAACCTTGCTTGAATCCAATCTTTATTTTTAGCAAAAGCCATATTACACAAAATTTTAGCAAAAGATTAATTTTTAAAGTTGCATTTAGAGTCTACCTTGCGTTCGGCAAACATATCATTACATTCACACACGAATTACGATTGGCTTGATTCTCGATCGAGATACATAGGCGGCTTGATCAGGCACAACCATCTCACATTTCATGCATCTTATGCGTTTAAAGTTTGTTTTGTTATGATATAAGTAAATTAGATATTATTTGGTGCGATTATAATTATGAAAATTAGAAAGACATTCTAGATATCCTCAAGTAATCCAGGCGTATTGATTATTGAGCGTAATAGAACCCTGAATCTAGTATCTCTTATTAAACAGATTAAATTGGAGTAATTGAAAGGGCCTTTTTAAAAAAATCATTTTTAAAATAATAAAAAATAATATTTAAAGCTAACTTCGGGTTTCTTGATATACTCATTTCATTACGTATCAAGTGACGACTTCTCAATTTATGACCCTTGGCCCTATTTTAAAATATAAAATCATTTTAAAACATTTTGGGTGATCTTGGACGCACCAGTTGCAAATAAAGATGAAAGACTCATGCTAGCTTAACCCGGCAGGCAGATCCGGTTGTGACACATATCAACTGTGTGAATATATATACACACACTCACAAGTCACCCACCACTTCATAATTAATTAAATTTAACTTTATGTTTTTTTCAACCCAACAAACCTTCTGTGATATATATTTATATATCCATTCATCACATTCCCTCACTTTTAATCGTCAAAAGCATTATTTTTTTTCTTCTTCAAGCCAACGCTTAACCAATTGATCTCTATATAATAATATACATATACAAAAAAGAATGTTCATCCATATGTTGTGATTAGGTATGCCATTAACCATTTAACCAACTTCTCAACCATTTATAGCATTCAATGAAGGAAATAAATAAATAAATAAGACTAACCTTTGAAATTCTTTTCACTTTGTCGCAACCTTTTTATCTCTCTCTAATTCAGAATATAATAAACCCTAATTTACACAACCCTTATTTATATATAACACTTTTAGTCAAGTGCCATCACAACTACTTAAATTATGATAGACTTTTAATCATATGTCAATGATAAAAATAATTTCTTAAAACATTCAATGGTCCATACTTGCCTAGAAATAAATAAATTAATAATTTAAATATGATAAACTCAATCAATCACATAATAAAAATATAATCCATAAATAAATTAAATAATTAAAAATCTAGGTTATAACATTCTCCCCTTGTTAAAAAGAGTTTCGTCCTCAAAACTTACTTCATGTGTTATGTGAATAAATTTGAATATTTATCTATCATTTCCTCCTTATGCTCTCATGTAGCCTCTTTGATTGCGTGGTTGTGCCACAGAATTTAAATGAACCAAGTTATTTTACTATGAAACTCCTTCTCTCTAGTATCCAAAATCTATGTAGGTTGTTCTTCATATGATAAGTCATCCTTAATCTGTAATTTCATGGTTTGGACCAAGCACTCAGGCCAACTTCGATGATAAAACTACTCAATATGTCACTGTTTTAATCCTTTCTAAAATCTCAAATGGTTCGATGAAACTTGGATTCAACTTTTCTTTATTCCTAAATCCTAATTACTTCTTTTCAAAGGCAATGTATATCCACAGAATTACCTCTTCACCAATGTGAAATTTTAAATCTCTTTTTCTATTATCAGCACAACTTTTTTAGCAACCATGTGTAGCTAAAAATTTTAACAAACAAAAAAAATCTTCTTGGTTGCACACTGTGCCAAATTTGAACCTAAAAGTTGTCCTTCCTGAATTTCAAAACAACACACCAGGTATTTACACTTCCTAACTTCCTACCATACCGATCCTCATACGATGCTATTTCCAAGCTTGAACGATAACCATTATTATAAGCAGCTTTTACAAAGGCCAATCATTCATTCTAATTACTTTTCTACTTTAATACACTTGATGTCAACATACTGAATCAAAATTAATTTTTCATTCTCCCATTCTTAGATCATATTTAGTCCTCCCAACCTACCACAACAAAATTTATAGAAAAATTTCCATGTCATTTTACACCGTAATAATTCTTCTTAAAAAATAATTTGTTACACCTTAGAAATTGTAGAAATTCATCACTAAAGATATAATTCACCATGTTCAACTTTTCAAAGGCCCAACCAACTTCCGTTGCACACTCTTATTCTAAATAGTCATGATATTTCCTTATATGATCACTAAAATTCACTTACATATTCTGAACTCATGTCTATACATAATTTTTAAAATTTAATATTCTAAAAAATCTAACCACCAAAAATATATTTCAGACATAACTTATACTCCACAATTCCATAATATAATTATTTATACATCTTATTAAAATTAATGGCCTAAATGTGAAGCAAAATCTTATTTATCTATAGCACCAAACTTTCTTATGAGTAACAAACATGTGTATACTTCCAAAATTATAAACTAAACTGACTACAAAATAAATCATATTTGTCTCCCACAATTCTCTTGCTAATAAAGATTCACCAAACATTTTTTTTAACTGCAAAACTCTTGGAACCCCCTAATATTTGCTTCTATTCATAAATACCAAAACTTAAATGTCATAATTCCTTATCTATCAATATCAATTCTTATGATATAAAATCTTTAATGCAATCCAAATGTTAAAATTAAACTTGTATAATCAAAACTTTTCTCCCAAATTCAAATAGATAAGAAATAATTCTATTGGAAATGCATTATAATTTTTCTTTTCCTAAGAACCTCAAAATCGAAGTTGAATAAATTACTCAAAATTCAAGATAATATTTCCTTTTATGCTTGTCCTCTCAACTTTTGCCAATCTTTGTAGAATTACATAACCTTCAAACTTTAAATTAAGCAAAAAAATTCTTAAGAGCTATAGAAGACTTTATTAAACTACCAAGAACAATAATTTTAAAGATCATTATATATCAAATACCCAAAATTTATCCACTATAATCTTACGAACAAATAATGTCACGCTCTGGATCCAAAGACCCAAGGAGTGAGTGTAAAGCATACATAACATGAAAACACGGTCACCATATCAGAGCAAGCACATTGGTCACGCAACAGACCCATAAAACCTCCCCTGCTATATAACGGCCTAAAATTAGTCAAATTGGGTACCTAATAGACACACCTGTGCAAATATATACTTGCTGCCATACAACCACGCAGCGGTTTTATAATTTAAACATACAAGCTCATCCAAATCCACATATCCAATCCACATTGACCAATTTAAACGTATAACCATTCCACTATTTGAATTTCTATAATTTGTACATGCCTTGGCCTTATGGCCATTACAATCCAAAAGTAGAAAGGAAATTATATACATTACAATATCCTTTCAAAATATATTTACAACATGTATGACTAGTCCAGCTCTTGCAAAAACACATGTACATCTCGTATATAAGCTTTTACTCGAGGTCCTTCCTAATCGTCCTGAGTGGGTCCTGCATGGACATCTGTAGGGACGTGAGCATGGACGGCGTGTGCCCACGATGTACTCACCATAATATAAATATGATGCATGCAATGATCATGATACAATGTAGTAACAATAATCCAAGATTTATAACATGATAGCATATATCTCATGATTCAAAGCATAAACAAGTTTCACATGCTATTTCAAATTTCAATGTGTGTACATTATCCATATTTAATCCATTAACTTGTTCATCTTGTGTATATATCACACATTATTCACACAATCATCGAGGATCGGGTACTACTCCGACGTCCTTGTTCCGGGTGATGCTGCGGCCCCACGGGCGTTTTTTAGGATGGCAAACCAGGGCGACGCTACGCCCGTGTGTATACATAATACACTGCTCTCATTTCGTAGGCTACTAACCTACTGGTATAAAACACCAAACCCTGCGCAGGTTCAGGAACTTACAACTCGAGGGTAATCTCAGACCCTTCCTATTTTTCGTACCTCGCAACTCCCCGGCACACAACCGATCATTTCGTTTTCTTATCTTTCCATTAGGTTTGTAATTTATGTGTGGAGTTCTCATATAACACATTCTATTTGGATTTCATATGATCAACACATCCATGAGCATTCTCATCTCAACTTAAGTATCATTCATTTAACTATCATCAAGATACTTCAAATGGTTTCACAAACATCATTACTTCAAACCCATTTCCACGCATGAAATCAAGTTACATGTTACATGCTATAATCAAGAGATGACACATATATAAAATGAAGAATGAAAGATGCATTAATTATGTTCGACATGGTAGGAGTGGTGTGTGGATTCATAAAATAGGTTAAAAAAATAAAGTTAGGGTGTAGCAGGGGGGTCGGGTGCCCCTGCCTAAATTAGGCGGGCGCCCCCAGAGACGGGGATTTCTGTGAGCAGTAGCTCGGGCGCCCCTCATTTCCCAGGCGAGTGCCCCACCTCGATGAACAGTGCTCGGGCATCCTAGCCTCAATCAGGCGAGCGCGCCCAGAGAGAAAAATTCCTCTGGGTTTTATCCAACTTCAGGTTTTTACTTCCATACTTTACTCTTGTTCATTTTTAAGTATCAATTACCATCATACATCTTTTTTTCCATCTTTCAAGCTCACTCTAACCTAGAGTTCTCGAAGTTATCTTCCCTCTCCTCCTATCACTCACTACCATGTAAAACTCACTACTTCTTCAACTCTACCCCTAAGTAGGTTCCACAAGGTTGGTTTGTTCTCTACAAGGATGCATGACTTCGTTAGCTTCCTTGGCTATTTCTCAAGTGTAACAAATTCAAAGGAGAAGAAGAGAATTTCATATTTATGCTAGGAGAGTAGAAGTTTTTCCCTACCTCAATTTTAAGCTCAAACTCTTCAACCACTTCAAGATCAAACTAGCTTCAAGGATGACTTCCACTTTGCCCTAAGCTCCCAAGACTTCAAGAACTTGATCTTTTCTTGAATTCTCATTCTTCTTGATTTTTTCTTGCACTTCTCCTCTTGATTTCCCTCTTCCTTTCTTCTTCTCTTTCATTTTCTCCTAAGTTTCTCTCTAAGCTCTCTAATGGTCGAATGGTCCCTCCTCCAACACTTAGTCTTGAAATTTATTATCTCCACCAACCAACATATAAATATATACATATATATCTCACCCTCGGCCGGCCAAGCTTCCTCCACCACAATTTCAAGCCATATACATATATGTATAAGTATATAAGTCTCCCAACATTAACTAGAGGGCCTTACCCATTTTAATGCATTTTTTACTTAGTTAGCAACATAGCAACAAAACAAAGTGGAAGGCAATTCCCTTGGCCGGCCATTCCTCTCTCAACTTTCTCCCTCTCTTATACAAATACATATATATACACAAAGTCTTCCAACATTTTCTCTTGGGTCCCACAAGGTTTAATGTTTCTTTGACTTACCTTAACTATAAAACAAATGAGAAGACCAATCCTTAATGGCCGGCCACTTCCTTCTTCCACCATCTCACTCTCATTAATATATATATATATATGTCCTAGGTGGAAGTCAACAATTCAAAGACAAGGCTACTTCATCCAAAATTTAGTTTCCTTAGTCAAAATTAAGTTTGCTAGTCAACATTTGGTGCCACACCTTGCATGGCCGGTTCTCCTCTTTAACTCACAATTCCTTCTTCACCATGTAAGTCAAACACTCTTCCTCTCATCCACAATCTCATAGAGCCGGCCACCATGCAAGCTTCCCATTATCATTTTACTACAAGCATGCACAAGCAAAGTAAGTCTTCTAGCTCTCAACACTTAGAGAAATTTGTAGAACATAAGCTTTCCTTACACCATTCCATAAACTCATCTCCACAAGAACATAAGTCATGATTCCCATTCTTAGAAAAGGGGAGGGTATCATAGAATGGCTTCTTTTTTTGTCTTCAAATTAGCTTAGCCGAACCTATTTAATGGGAATGGCCATTTGGCCAAGCCTTGGTTTCTTCCATATAAGTCAACCCGTGAACCAATCAAATTAATTCACATGTCTCCCAATTTATTATAATACATACACCTACGCTCTTTTTAATTAAATAAATGGGGCCCACTCCATTTAAATCAAATTGGACACCTAATGCATAAAAACACACCAAACAATGGCCAAACTTTTAGACCATTCGGCCAAGTGAGTCTTCAACCGATTTCCCCTCTCTTCTTTCACTTTAAGGCTGATTAAAATAGCTCCATTTCATCACCTCTTTGTCCTCAATTGGTCCACGGAAGATTAGTCAAAAATTCATATTTTGACTAGGTCAAATTTGAAGCAAATTATTCCTACGTGGCATACTTGAACTCTTTTCTTCTCATGGCTAATTTGAATTTTCTTTCCTTTATATGGTTGGCCAACTCAGCTCCTAATGGTCAAAATTAAGCTATTTCATGTGGTCAAAATTGAAACAAAAACTAATCCAAGTGATGGTCAAAATTGGTTTCAAACTAACCATGTTTAATTGGCTACACTTAGAGTACAATTTCCATTCTTTCACTTAAGAATATAACACTCCTAATCTACACTTTAAATAAATTCCTAACACTTTAAGGGAACATAATTTTCTTTTAACACTTTAGAAAATAATCATCCAACCACTTAGGCTAAATTTATAACACTTTAAAGCAAAATAACTTTCTTTTAACACTTAGAACCAATCTTCCAACCACCTAACCTAATTTAAACAATTAGGGATTTCAAATTACTAAACCTTAAACCAATGTTAACTTAATTTATTTGGGGCTCTAAACATGCTCCTATTTCCATTTTCTTTAACCAAAATTGAGTACTAGAAGTATCTCCCAACTTAGAATACAAATCATCTCCCAAAACATGGAAAATTCTTCACATACATTCATCCTAAAGTTTAGGGTATTACATTTCCTCTTTAAACAAAATTTTAGGTTTAGGACATTATTTAAGGATTTAGATTACCTCCTTTGCCACATAATTATCTTCACGATAAATTTAAAATC
>JAVXUM010000046.1:11366280-11376687 GCA_035590655.1 Pouteria glomerata
TAATGAGCCAGCTTTCTTGATGCTACGACGAGGGCCAACACGAATTTTTCCAAGGGAAGGTACCTTGACTCTGCCCCTGCAAGGTTTTGCTCGTGTAATAAATTGGCTTCTGTACCCGGTCTTTCTCTTTCAGGAGTACGGCGCTCACGGCATGGTTAGACACGAATAGGTAAATTTGGAGCTCTTCCCCTGGTTTCGGTGTGGACAAAGTCGGGGCGGCAACTAAGTATTCTTTCAACTTATTCAGCGCTGCATCGGCCTCGACGTCCCAAATCATCTTGTTTGACCCTCCTAGTAATTTAAAGAATAGTCGGCACTTGTCAGACGACTTGCTGATGAACCTGTTGAGAGCTGCTATCATCCCAGTTAGCTTCTGGACTTCTTTCTTAGTGATCGGTGTGGTAACCGTTTGAATAGCTTTGATCTGGACTGGATCAGCTTCTATACCTCTTCCAGTCACCAGATAACCCAAAAACTTTCCCGAGCTAACACCGAAGGCGTATTTCGCAGCAGAGAGTCATTGCCTGCATGTAATGTCTATAGTGCGCCAGTGGGTCTGTCCTGCCGTCATAGAGGGTGAACCTCAGTGTTACAAACTTTTTAGGGGGTTCGGCTTCGCAAATATCATCCGTGAAGGGTGAAGCCGATATCTTGTTCAATGCCCTCTTAGCCATCATTCTAGTACTTTGATCGCGGCTTTCCCATTCTGGTTGTGGATGTGCTTCTACCAACTGCCATTCACCTTTTTTTCTCTCTACCAGTTGGTTCTTATGCTCCTTAAAAGAACGGTGTGTGCCTTCTCGTATCCCCTACTGCGCATGTTTTCTCCCCTTTGCGTCATTTCGTTGGTCATTAAAAACAAAGTCTCTGGCTTTCGATAGGCCAATATCTTCCGAGTGTACGACGTGCCGCGGTCGTGCCCCCGAGGCCTCTTTCCGCTTGACATCTGGCAGCTTTTTCGACTGAGCTTTCTGTTCTTCAGCTTCACTTGCATTCCCTTGCTCGTACAGTTCTTCATAATAGGGATCATAATCGTTGTCCGAAGAGTCTTCAGTTTGGTCCTGTTCCTCAGCTACCACCTTTCCTTTCTCCTGACTTAGCTTCAGAAGAATTTCCTCCAGTTCAGCTTGTTTTTCATCAGCCAGAGCCTGTAGTTCTTGCTTGCATCGGGTCGTTTCAGGATCCTCCATCCGGTGTCTCTTTTCGGGCACTAAAGATGGGGTCCTTATAGTAAGGTTGCCCCCTCTCTGCCTTTGGGGTGTTGTCACGTCCCCCACCAAGGGTGATTGCACTGGGGCTGAACTTTCTTCAGTTGTCATCCCTTTAGGCAGATTACAGTGATGAAAATGAAACACTTTGTGAAACGATGTGGGGAATCGAAAGATTAGTTTCCCACAGACAGCGCTAAATGTTCGGCAACGAAAAATGATGCCAAATTTACTCCACGTTTCCACCGGTTTTGGAAGGATAACTTCTGTAAGACAATTGAGGGTTAGAAGGAATGGCTGGAGAAGGTCCCCGACCAAAAACCTTCCGAAGATTAAGTCAGTAAGGGCAGAAAGAAGTCACCGAAAGAATAATGAACAGTGGAAATGTAGTATAGAGCATACCTCATTTTGAATTCAAGTGTAGTACTTATAGTAAGGAGATTACATATAAAATAATATTACTTTTCTAAGGTTAAATCATTGCTTTCCCGATCTAGACGTTCTTCTCGTGTTGATCCATGTTTAGCATTTAATGCACATCATGTTGCATTAAATGCTGATATGGCCTGAACCAACCTTACCCAACCGCCTCGAAATACCCATACCCTGTTGTCACGGCAATCTACTAACTGTGCAATTTACTGACAACTGGGAACGAGTTTCTGGTTTGAGATGAAAAGGTCGGCCGCAGATTGTACTGAACCCATCGACTTACTTGGTCGAGATTCTAATGTGACAATCTCAACGTGCTCGGCAAGCCTCTTTAAAAGAAGGCGCCACGTGTCCAGCTATTGTTTTCACGCCAACGGTCCACATCTTCGATATTATCGCCACACTCCACAGAAGTAGCAGCACACGGTGTCACGCAATCTAAAAGAAATCAACTTTTCTTAGACGTGCAATTTCCTTGGAATCGCAAGCCACAGGATAAAAATAGGACTTGGAATAGATACTTTAAATTTAATTAAAAAAAAAACTCCAATCAATCTTGGTACCTGCTGCCCTAATTGAGTTCGAGGCTGAATTGATGGTAAACCTCCATGGAGAATACCATTAAAATGTGCTAACATTAGTTTTGCAAATAAATTATATTTTAACAAATATTTAAAAAAAATACTATCCAATCCTCAAATTTTTAGTTAAAAACATTATCATAGACGATGCACAGGCTTGTGAAAATATATTTAAAAAAAAAATACTATCCAATCCTAAAATTTTATGAGAAAATATTATCAAATAGGAATGACAATCTTGTGAAAATCTGAATTTTTATAAACTTTTTATTATTATTATTATACAATTAGAACTAGCACATAAATTCATTATTTTGATACTGTTTTTTAATGGCATCAACCATGTAAAAATAAAAAATAAAAAACATGTAAAAATAACAATCTTTTTTTTTTTTGGTGACCGGGGTGAAACTTCACTGTAGGCCTCTTCGGGGTTTTATGGGTTATCAAACCACCCTGGGGGACCCGACCCACCTGACAAGAACCGAGCCCCAGGTGAGACGCGGGATAAATCCCGTAGTCGGTGGCCAACGCGGGGAATCGAACCCAGGGTGTTTGCATGACATGCATGGTACTTTACCACTGGGCCAACCGCGTTGGTTAATAACAATCTCTTTTACGTTTTTGTAGCTGATAAATACTTAAATATAACAGTGTAAATGGGTAGAATGAAGAGGCACCCCGACTTAAAAACTTTCGAAAACTAATTAAATTTAACTCGTTTTTATCTTATCAAATTAACTTAATTTTCTTACCTATTTATTTATAGAATCTTCGAATGCATTTAAGTTTTTCCCGTTAATATGTTCCATTTTAAGCTCAAAAAGCTAAGGAACCCACTTCATAGCTTGGCTATGTATCATGATTCATAATTTAAGCTATGATAAAAAATTATTAATAATAAATTGACAAATAGAGAATTTTTTAACCAAATTAACTGCAAAAACTTAAATGCATTCCAAGATTCTATAAAAAATTAAAATTAAAATTGAGTTATCTAGTTTGAGTAGAATTCAATTCATTCAAAACTAATAGTATTTATATACGGTAATCCTAATTAACCATTCCCAAATCACATAACAGCTAGTAAAATAGAAAAAATCACAACACTACAAAATCACTTTATCACCAAAAACAACCAAAGAATAAATTCTAATATATCAAATCCTCATGCATGGTCTCCATTAGGAAAAGTGGAAGGCTAACGTAGCAATGGTTTATGAATTCTTGAAATTGATGTAGGGATAGTTGGAGCAAAATTTAATAGTTTAAATGTATTTATTTTATTTTAATTCATAAAAATGTAAATATATTTAAAATTTTAATTTAACAATTTTGATTGTAAATCATCGCACTCTCTTAAGGTCGGGGCCAAAATCCCAAAAAAAAAAAAAATAGTAAAGAAAAAAAAATTCCCTCATGCAATCACCGCACTCTCCCCTGGGGGAGGGGGTGGTGAGGTGGCGAATAGAAAAAAAAAAAAAAAAAATCCCCCCATCAGAGCGCGTTTATGGATCCTTTGGACACTCTCTTTGGGATATATATTTGCACATATTCGACTAAGACAGCAAAAATGAGTTTGTCCCTCCCCACTAGAAGACCAACAAAGGGTATTATCCCCCATTTCAGGACTTGAATTTTTAATTGGGTTATTTTAATTTTTATTCATTTGATTAAAGTTAGTTTTTTTCTTTCTTTTTTTTTTTTTTTGTGCGCGTTTCGGAATTAAAAAAAAAAGTTAATTTTTTAACTTTTTATTAATTTGATATTTTTTTCTTCATGATTTAAAAAAATTTTAAATATATGAGAATAAATTTGATCATTTCAAAAAAAACTAAAGATTACTATTTCCCAACAAACCCTTAATTTCAATTACATCTTTCTGTTAGAAAGGGTATTTTTTATTTTTTGGAAGCTAAATAAGAAGGGGACAACTGTCGAGATCGAACTCAGGACCATAAACGGACGAAATAAGTGCTCTGCCACATGAGCTAAAGGTTACGCTCGTGTTAAAATATATATATATATATATATTTGTCCATTAAGATTCACAAGATGAAATTTTTAACGAAAGTGAACAGGGTGTAAATGAAATATAGTAGCACAATTGAAACAACATATCTTCAAGATATTAATAGTGCAGTGCATAGCAAGTAACAGTATGTTACTCTTACACGTCTAATAGGAATCACGGTTCAAAATAAAAACAATTAACATAAAAGGGAAAATATCACTTTGCCCCCTCGAGCTTTAAATTGTTTATGCTTTTTATTAGTTACAATATCCACCTCAGCAACTTTATCCATGCTCGTTCGCCACACTAACTCTCCAACTGACATAAATTTCAATGATGAAATTACAATTAATGAAAAACTCAGCCTCTTAATTAATTGTTACCAAAAAAAAATTAACAGTCAAATTATAATTAATGAAAAATTTAAGCTTCTATGAAGGGTATAACCTTCGTATCTAGGTAACGTGAAACTTCTCCAAGATGAGCCACAAAACACTAGGTCCATATGGGATTTGTCAAAGCTACCCTGCATCGGCAAAACAAGAACAAACATGTTGTTAGGGACAAAATTATAAAATTAGAAAATCTATGATCAAAATAAAAGTCTGTATCTCTTAAACTTAGTGAAGGTTAAGGCACTATAATTTTGAGTCAGATAGAGTTGTAAAAGCCTCAGAAAATTTGTTGAAGATATTTAAAAAGTCCAGAAAAAGGTAAAAGTGTCAAATTTGAAAAACGCTGGATGCACGCGAGATATACGCAGTTGGACACAGGCAAAAAGCCGAAGGCAGATTTTACAGAATAGCCGTGCGGGAACAACGCACTGATTTGCGGGAAGCTCACGGAAAGGCTGCGGGAAGGTCGTGGAAAGCTCGCGGGAAAGCCGCTGGAAGGCCGAGGGAGCGCCCTAACCGCGGTTTGGTTTTTTCGGGGTTTTTAAGGTTGTTTAAAAGCCTTATGCGTCCGGGAAATGGATACGGAGAGAGATTTTTAGAATTTTTGCATGTGAAATCAGATTGCTCTCTTCAGCAGTTCTTCAACAATCTTTGTGTGTGTGCAATCCGAAGGAGGTCGGGTTCGTGGTTCGTGACTGCTAAGGATTCAGCACACTGTGGATTCAGCAAAGCTACTGAGGAGTCAGTATTGTGCCTTCGAGGAGTCGGAGGGCTTTCGCTAAAAGAGTTGGTGAATCGAGAATTCGAGCAAACATTAATAAAATTAGAGTCAAGGATTCGATCTATAGAGAGTTTGAGTTTGTAACCAACATTTGTTTTTTAGTGAAAGATTTTTTTAGGTTTTCCCTGTGTGGGTTTCCTCGTTAATTATTCTGGTGTTTTGAATGTATGTGTGATTGATTGGAATATCTAGCACGTAAATCTGTGAAATTTCATTAATGATAGCACGCAATAAAGTTCCTGAAGTCCTATTAACAACCTCGATTTAACCATCAATCTGTGGATGACAAGTAGTAGAAAATAAAAGCTGTGTGCCTAATTTCTTCCGCAAAGTTTTTCGAAATTAACGAAGGAATTTAGAATCTCTATCAGACACAATCGACTTAGACATACCATGCAAACGTACAATTTCCTTAAAGAACAAGTCACCAACCATGTAAATAGAATGACAAGATATAAAATGACAACTAAGATGCATCATTAGTTTAATGACAAGATATAAAATGTGCCATTTTTGAAAATCTATCAACAACCACATAAATAGAATCTCTACCATGCTTTGTCCTAGGCAATCGTAACACAAAATCCATGGAAACATCGATCTAAGGATGCGTAAATGTAGACTTAGCTTGTTTACTACAATGCATCTTTCACAAACACATATGGCATCTCTTTTCATGTGTGGCTAATAAAAATGTTCATGCAATACTTTATAAGTTTTAGTATTGCCAAAATGACCCATTAAACCACCACTATGTGCCTCTCGTACCAACAACTCACGCAAAGAACAATGAGGGAAACACAATTTATTTTCATGAAATAAAAATCCTTCATGCCTATAAAATTCGTTAGATACAGCATGCTTACAAGCTTCAAACACTCTTCCAAAATCATCATCATCAATATATGAGTCTTTGATGTGCTCAAAACCTAAACACTTGGCCCCTAAAGTAGTAAGAACCGCGTACCTTCGAGAAAGTGCATCAGCTACCACATTCTCCTTATCTTTTTTGTACTTGATTACATATGGAAACGTCTCGATGAATTCCATCCATTTAACATGTCTTTTATTCAACTTTTGCTACCCTTTCAAATACTTTAAAGTTTTATGGTCATGGTGGATTACAAACTCCTTCAGCCATAGATAATGTTTTTTTTCACAATTCTGATCATTTCAAACAGCCATAAGACATTTGGTCACGTAGATCTCAAAAAAATACATGAAATAAAAAAAAAAAATTACCTAAATCAAACACTGGAGCACAAAGTTATGGCCTTTCAAAGTTTGCTACTGATTTTCTTTTTTTTTTCTTTTTTTTTTTTTCGATCTAACTAATTTTTGATTTCTGATTTAATGAGTCATCTTCTGATTTTTTTTTTTTTTTTTTTTTTGGATGAACGCAATTACAAAACTTGCAACAAGATCCGAATTGCAGAAGAAGAACTGAAACTAAAATAAAAACAACTAAGTTGATGAATAAACGAAATATAGGAATGATTAGACTTCTACAGAACCAACTCTAATACCAACTGACGCAAACTTGAAGTGGAATGGATCATTCTACAATGAAATGAATGATAAGAATTTAGCACCTCGACCCACAATTGAATTTGTGATTGTTAACCTTGGTGAAAATGTGACCCGTTGACAAATCCGTGTCACTAATCAACGTACTTGACGTCACGAATAAGTAAATTCGTAACTTTGCTTGATAAGTCTAATTCAACGCCATAAGATAGCCTTGACAAGTTCAAGTTGTCAGGAGAACAATAGAAGAGAATTTTCTATTAAGAAAAATAATGAAACAATCTGTCCCAAAGTTATAGAATTTGTCACCCTTATATAAGGGTTTAAATTGCCATAAAATTTCCTAAAATTCTAATCCTAATTGTATTAGAAAAATAAACAACCTTCCTATTCTATACTACCTATTAATTAATATATATAAATAATAATAAAATAGGAAACTTTCTTGTAGCACTTGGTTTCCTAATTACATTCGGCTAGGTCTCCTTAATTGTTGCCATCCACACATGGTTACACATGCACTTGTGCACACTAGATTATTCCCCATTTAATCACCGCTCCACATTATTAAATTACACTAAGAGAAATTCAGCCCAGCTGAATTCGACCCTTATTCGAAGTTTGGACTAAGATCGTTCTTGCTCCAAAGATCACAAACCATGATCCCCACTGCTTGCTTTAATTACTTTGCTCTTGCTTGAGTGATTGGACCAACATGATAGGATAATGGCTCGATGTCCGCATCATATCCTCCTAAGATCTCCAATCTAATATCATGTAACTTCAAAGAAAGTTTTAGGGATATTTTCAATAATTTTATTATATTAGGAATACACCATATATATACACAGAGGTAGTTGCAAGAAAACTGTGAACCAATTAGGAAAAAATTGCATCTTATGTTAATGATTGGTATACAAGAGATTTGCAAAATCACTCTAATTACATAGGAAATATAGTTCAAGCCTACAGTTTTAAAACTGCAATTACATTTATAAATCCAATTTTACAAAAAATAATTATTTTTTAATAAAATATTTATGTTTAATAATTTTTAAAAAATTAATTAAATATATTTTATATTAATTTAATAATTAATTAAATTAATTAATTAAAAATAATTTAATTCGATAAAAATAAATATTCTAAATATATTTTAATTATATTATTTATTAAAAATAATTAAATAAAATATATTTGACATTAATTTAATTATTCAAATTAAATTAAATTAAATAATTAACTTAAATAAATGCATATTCATGTTCTTTTAATTTTTTTTTTGTATGCATACTAAGTGTTTGATAATTGCCTCCATAGGTAATTTGCATATAAACCTCATATGTTTTCATGCTTTTTTAGACTTTGCATACTATATATGCACTGTACTTGCATTGAGTATGTTTAGATATTAGATGTTTTGTTAAAGAGTAAATTATACCTAGACTTCCTCAACATTTGAGTAATTACACTTGAACTTTCTCAATATCTAAAATTTATAAACACCTCTCTTATTTTGAAAAGTTAGTAACCTTGACCCTCTTCGATATATTTGCTGCTAACTCTATTAAAATTTTAATGGAAAGATAATTATGCCCCTCACCTATCATTTCTTATTTCTTTTCCAAAATCAATTCATTACTCATCTCTCGTTTTCTCTTGTTTTTATTTTATTAAAGTTATAATAATTTATTTTATTAAAATTAAAATAATAATTTATTATTAAAATAATTTATTTTATTAAATTAATATTATTTGTTAATAAATAACAATTACGTATTAAAATAATTTATTTTAGTAAAATTAAAATTAATAATAACTACATATTAGAATATTTATTTGCTTAAAATAAACATAAAAAATTAGTTAATTAAAATATTTATTTTATTAAAATTAAAAATACTATAAAATAATAATATTGTTAAAATGGTTTATTTTATTAAAATATTTTATTAAATGATATTAATTTTATTAAATTAATCTATACATTTTCTCAGATTTCTCTATTCAAAGCCATACCTTTAACTTTGTCTCATTATAAATCACAATCACATTCGAAAGCGAAACAACTCAATTGAAGAGCTTAAGAATCCAAAAATTAGTTTGATGAATGCTTAGAATAAGGGTTTTGCTTTGATTAACACCCATAGATTTTAGCAACGAAACTACTTGAAAGGCTGAAGTTGAATCCAACCTAGAAGTTGGTTCATTTATTAGAATAGCAACAGGGTCACGAACAAGCTCAACTCTGATCAAAACTCTGTATCTCTCTCCATAGAAATCTTGCAATTTAACCCTTCACCAATCCTCAAACTCGCCACATGATCCAAGCATTGTGAAATCTAAGATCTTGTTCTTAAACTTGTTTAATTGGGTACTTAAATTGGTTTTTGGTTGTAATTTTTTTTATGCGTTTTGTTTATTTCGAGTACCCATCAATTACAAACCTCTCAAAAATGAGTTCTTCTCTAGATAAAGAAGCATTTGCAGTACTCTTGACCTTCAGAGATTTGGGATAATTACAATAGGGACTTATGCAACTCCTTTTCACCCTCGTATTTGCAGTTACACTAACAAGGGTTCTTAGCATAATGTCTTTGCATATTTGGGGTCCACTTCCTCGTAAACTTCATATGTTATCTTATATAGGACTTTTGGACATGTTAAAATTTCATTTCTAGTCATATTCCATCTCGGTTATCAAGACTGGTAAATCTTCAAAGTTTGACTCTGGATAAGAATTTCTTCAATGATACAATCCCTAATTGGTAGGATTCTTTGTCAAATCTCACAATTTTGAGCTTGAAGAACAACAAGTTGAAGGGTCAATTTCTCTCTTCAATATGTAAAGTTTCATCTCTACTGCTTTGTCTCATAATCATCTTTCTGAAAAATTACCAAATTTGAGTACGTAAATAGTTTACATTTATTGGACTTAAGAGACAACCATCTTGACGTTGAATTTCCTGCTATGCCGACGGGATCGTATCTTGATGTTTGGGGGCCTTAGGTGAAACTTTTTAAGAAAGCCTAATTTGTTTAACTCTTTATCTCATTTTTTAGCTTTTTGAGCTACAAAATCATTTGCTAATGTTTTATAATTAAGATATTCTATGTCACACCTCGGGTCTCGTAACCCGAGGGGTGAGTGATAGATAGTTGCATACATTCAATATCATTTCCAATCCTATATCAGAGCAATGCAACATCCCTGTGGTGAACCCACAACATAAGGTAATGATAAGGTAATTCAAGTCTAGACCATCATATTCCCAACATACTCTACTTATGAATTCATCACATAGGCCTTATGGCTTTTACAAATCAAAATCAATTCAATATATATTGATCATGCTAATTATGTATTTGTGCTTATTATTAGTGATGTGTTAGCTTAATTATCTCATTTTCATGCATTCTTGGTGTCTTTGTGTTTCAGGTAATATAATATGGTGTTTTAGGCCTAAAT
>JAVXUM010000046.1:11386843-11407350 GCA_035590655.1 Pouteria glomerata
CAAACTTCAAAAAATAAAATAAATCTCTAACAACTTCTATAATTTATTAAAACTTTCTATTACATATTCTCACTTTTACTATAGGAGTGTTTGGTTTGCCCAAAAAAAAAAAAAAAATCTGAAAATTTCTAAAACTTAATTTACTGCACGAATTATGAAATTCACAACTTATCTCATTTTATCTCACTTTTATCACTCCAAACACCCTCTATATTCAAAAAATTTCAATATTTCACTAAAAAAATAAAAAATCTGAAAAAGGTTAATCGAATGGGTAAATTATTCTGACAATCATATTCTTATAGTTGAAAGCTTTCAAACGAGTATCATTGTCACTATTTTATATTAATATTTTTGAATTTATGGGAACGGATTTGAAAAATAGTTCCCACAGTTTTGCTATAGCTGTACAAAACTTTTAACATTTTTGAATTCGTGGGAACGGATTTGAAAAACTATTTTCTCGGTTTTGTTCTGTCAGTACAAAAATATCGCTATTTTTCTCCAAAAAATTTTATTAGATGTCAAACACTTAAAATCAATTCAAACCACATTTTTTCTTATTTTATTTTTTTCATCACCCAAACACTTATAAGTCATGCCTTGCCTCTTTTTCACCACCCTTTGAAAAGTTTATTAGAATGGTCAGCCTAATATGCCTAAACAATTGGAAAGGTGTTGAAAGGAGTTCATTTTGTCAATTTGGATGCAAATTCTTCGCTTTCATATGTGATGATTTTCAATTGTCAAAAAAAAAAAATCTTCGCTTTAATTGTCAAAAAAAAAAAACAAAAATATGTGATGATTTTCAAACATCATTGTGCTTTGGATGTAGACAACAAATTTGCATTTAATTGTTAGTGTGTATATATATAAGCAATGTTATCGTATACAATAAATTATTAAAATTATGTAGACACATTATGTGTTTATTATTTTGTATGACTAGAAATCAAAAATACTTTTGTTATAGGTCTATTTAGCGTGATGAATTTTATTGAAAATTTTTAAAATTTTTTAAAAATTATTCACTTTTTATCCACTGCATGAATTACGAAGTCACAATTTATCTCATTTTATCTTATTTTATTTTACTTTTTATCACTTTAAACAAACTCTGTATTATTATGTTTCTTATATATAAATTAAAAGTGAGTGTACACACATTGTGAGTTTTATTAATTTTTCAAAAAAATAATAAGTATAAAAAATTTGACAAAAATGTCTAAATATTAAATGATGAGTAGTTAAGGGTGTTTAAGTAGATTAATAATTAATTAAGAGATATTTAAAAATAAAAAAATATAAAAATAATAAGTGATTAAAGAGTATTTAAGAACGACAAGAATATAAAAAAATAAAAATTATTTAATTATGTATTAATTATAAATTTTTGTTCAATATAATTAAAATTATAAACAGTAATAAGAAGTTGAGAAGTATTATAAAAGAAAAAAATGCTTCATCAAAATTAAAGTTTTATCAAATTTAAAATTTCATCAAATGTTCTTCTATCCTCTTACAATAGTGTAAACAATATAGGGGAACGTTTCGTTTGTAAAAAAAAAAAAAAAAAAAAAAACTCTGAAAATTTCTAAAAATTCCTAAAACTTATTTCGCTGCATGTATTATGAACTTATAACTTATCTCAAAAAAATTTAATATTTCACTAAAAAAAATAAAAAATCTAGAAAAAAAGTTAACCGAATGAGTAAATTTTTTTGACAATCATATTCTTCGAGTTGAAAGCTTTCAAACGAGTACCATTGTCGCTATTTTATACTAATTTTTTTGAATCTGTGGTTTCGAATTTGGGAAATTGTTTCTACAATTTTACTCTGGTGGTACAAAAATGTTATTATTATTCTCTAAAAAAAACTCTATTAGATGTCAAAAAGTTAAAATCAACTTAAATCATATTTTTTTTTATTTTTTTTTTTGTTTTTATTACTCTCAACGCTACTTAGGATATATATATATATATATAAATAGCGAGAGAGAGAGAGAGAGAGAGAGTTTGAAGTCATTGATTTTTTTTCTTTTTTTGACAACCGACAAAGTCGCTGTTATGTGGGGGTATACCTGGTGGCGTTGGTACTCTGGAGTCTAGAAGACCATACATTTTGACCCATAAATAGTTAGACTTTGACCCAACAATGCCGGCCTTTGTGATCGATGGACGGCCTAAACTTTTACTTCACGTGACAAAAAAAAAAAAAAAAAAAAAAAATCAAAGGAAAAAAAAAATGCCGCCGAATGTAAGTATAAAAATAATGTCGGTGTTAAATTGTAAAATATAATCGACGCGTATTATGGCAATTTTGACCCATTTTTAAGATCACGGCACTCGCAGCAACGTCCCTTCTCTTGTAACCCGTCTAGAGGGAAGGAGAGCGGATTGCAGTTTAGATTCAGGGGGTGTGTTTGGCATACTAACAGATGTTAAAAAATTTTTAAAATTATATTTCTTTGCACAAATTATAAATTTATAATTTATCTCATTTTATCTCACTTCTTTACAATACTAAACACTCCGCAAGAGATGGAAATTAGCATAATACTTATTTAATTAGTTATTATGATTATTATTAAACTTTTTAATTTTTTTATTCATTATTATCCTTATTTCAATTTTCTTAATTAGAATTTTAAATTCATTCTATTTCACCTGTTAAATATTCTTTTAAAAAAACCCACTAAGTACCAATTTAAAAAAAAAAATTTCTTCAATCAATATTGATTTGTGAGGCACAATTTATTCGAACTTAATAGATTTTATTAATTTTACAGTTTAATCTAAATGACATGATAGTAGTTGGACCAAATGTCAAGAAAAGACAGTGTAACTACCTCAAAGACTTATAATTTGAGTTGCTTTCCAAGCTCTGTCAAATTTAATTTTTTTATTAGCATATTTTCTTAACAACCAACATGCTAGAGTGGGAAATCGCTACGGCAGAAGTTAGAAGGATTAAATGGCGAGGTATAAATAATAATACGTGATAATATATATGATTGAATATAATATGAGATTAATTTTTTTATTGATTAATAAGATATAAAGTGAGATAAAAGATATGATTTGACATATAATGTGATAGAAAATAATTTTAAATCTTTTAATTTTAACAAAAAATAAATCGGAACGTAAAGTATAAATAATATTACACCTTTTATGATATAACTTATATCCCATTTTTGAAGTATAAGCAGTCCTACGATATTAACAATCTTCTCTCATTTTTTCTAATTAAACATAGGATTAGAGTGGACCATGGATATACACTCTAATCTCAAGTTTTAGTCTCGAAAACAATTGTGGTTTAAGTACATTTTTAACATGGGATAAAGCTCACTATGCTCACTTGAGTTTTATTCGAAAAATGTTATATTAGGATTTGATTTTTTTTTAAATAATTAAAGGTTTGAACGTTTAATTAGTTATAATAACTCTCCCAATGGCTATTTTACCTCTTAGTCGTTACAAAAATAAAATAAAAGTTTCGAATCATGAAATAATATTTCAAATAAATTTTAAGAGGAATAAAGTAAAATTTAACCTTTTAGCATATAAATAAACTCCAATCATTTATAGAAAATTACATAGTTCTTGTTTGGTAACGTTTTCATTTTCTGTTTTTGTACTTTTGTTTTTAAAATTTTATAAACTTGCAACAAAAACATGTTTATTAAATTTGTTTACTTTTTTTGTTTCCAGAAAAATAAAAATATAAACAGAAAAACGAAAATTGAGTGAAAAAACAGAAGAAAATGTGTTTTCACTCGGTTTTCTTCTTTTACTGCAAATACTTTGTCAATTTTAAACTTTGTCCATTTTCGTTATATAATATAGTATAATATAATATAATATAGGATAAATTACATTTAGACCCCTAAACATTTGCATAATTATACTTGGACCCCCTCAACATTTAAAATTTATAGACACCTCCCTTATTTTGAAATGTTTATGACACTTCACCCCTTCTGTTAGTATGCCGTTAAAATTTTTATTAAAATGATGACGTTAGTTAAATTTTTTTTTTCAAATATACTAAAGTTGCCCTTTAATATAAAACAATTTTTCCACCATTTAAAATTTACATATATATATATATATATAAGCAAATAAGGATTTAGATTCGCCGCTACCACTGCCCGCGCCTCTTCTTTTTTCTCTTCACCGACAGGTCAACCTCTTCTGCCTTTATGAACTCACTCCTTTCATCTTCTTCTTCATCTTCATGGAATGTCTCTTCTTCAATGTCAAAACTGGCGAATCTCATTCCTCAAACCCTTTCATTTGACGAAGGGACTCATATTAAAACTGTAAAGTTTTTTTGTGGCAACCCCATACAAAATCATAAATTAAATATGGTGGATTTCAATATTTCCTAAATTGAAGAAAATAGAAGATTTGTATGTTTCCTAATTGATGAAGGAAATTCAATTGTTATAAAGTTTACAAAATTTAAGAAGTCAAGATTAAGGAATCAAGATAATTTGAAGAAAGAAAGAATTTTGAATTTAATCTAAACTCTGCAAGTTGCCAAATTGAAGAAGGAATAAAATTCCAGTTGAATCATGATACTGAAACAGCACGCGGAGAAATTCTAGAGAGCCACGCAGGCGGCGCGTGGGAAGCGCGCGGGTGCGTCTTCAAGGCGCAGGCAACCCGCAGGGACTGCGCGGGTGCACCTGTTGAAGATTTTGGCTGCACAGAATTCCAGTAAGCTGCGCATGCTGGACGCAGGATGGATAAGGGTTCGACCTGCGTATCTTTTGAACAAATTTAGTTTCCTATTTTGCCAGACTAGGGTAACCTTTTGTAACTCTATATATATGTACCAAACCTTAATGAATAAGATACTGGGAGGGGAATATATTATTCTGGGAGGGGAATATATTATAGAGTCTTGTGAGAGAGAGAAAATTTTTCTTTGTGAGCGTATAGGTCTTTCTCTTGTTTACTTTATTCTTTGTTGAGTTTGTTACTTTCTAAGGAATTAGAAAGTTAGTTTTCACTTGGTCTAGGTGTATCGTGGATTCGAGCAAGTGCTTGAAAGAAGTCGTATGAGGAGTCGTAGAGATTTCAAGTGGGTACTTGTAACCCAATTATATAGTGGAAACTGTTTTGAGGGTTTTCCCTAGATAGGGTTTTCCTCGTTAATTCTTGGTGCCTTCATACTTTATTTTTATTGTGTGGATTAGTTGATTAATTTGGGTGATTTGGAGAATTTTCAGATCCATTTAGTTCTATTTGATGTCCTAATAATTTATTTGCTAATAATATAGAGTGGTTTATTTATTGATAATATAAAGATATAGTAATAAAATAACAATAGACATTTTATTTTATTTTTTCATTTCTTTTCAACTTACAAACAAGAAGAAAGAAAGTAATTCCTAAACTCTCAAACAAATAGAAAGAAAATTATTTTCGTTTCTCTTCTTTTCTAATTAATGTTTTTTTTTTCTCTCCTAAACTCACAAACAGGGCATAAATAATGAAACATAAATTTAATTAAAAATTTAACAAATTTAATTAATTTTATATTGTAATTCAAATTCCAAACACGTGCTATTTGTTGGAGTGAAACTCGAATGGATACTGTAATCAATAAATTTTGTACGCATTATGCACATGTGCATGGTTTTGTTCGGAATCGACCGGTGGGTAGGCATATGTCTCTCATGCATGCATGGACAATTTAGAGGGAAAACTAATAGGTAAGGCTTCTAATTACACTTGAAAAGTGTAATTACCAACTCTACAACGTAGTATAACTTATTGTATTTATTTAGTAAGTTTATATCTTTAATTATATTTTTATAATGATCTATTTCATTTTCCTAATTGCAGTGAGGATGATGACAATTCGCTAGTAGATGACAAAGAAAATGAAGCAATAGAGCAAACATCGAAGCTGAGTAGTAGATCAGGACCAAGTCTGGATCTGATGAGCCACGTAGGAAGTGACCAAAGTCACTATGGCCTAGACCACTTGGCGCACGGTCTGGACCAGCAAGTGAATTTTAGCCTCTGCGGTCCGGACCACCAAGTATCTCCCCAAGCGAATTTTTGTACACTGTGGCCCGGACCACTGGGTGTACGGTCCGGACCCTACGGCTATGGATCATCCGAGTTAGTTGCTAGGCTCTAGCGTTTGAGGGCTTATATATACTCAGTTTTTCCTGTGTTTTTAAGGGACTTTTTGGAGAGATTTATTTCCAATTGTTTTTAGGGTTAGAGTTGGAGCTTTCTAGTATTTTCTTTTACGGATTACGGATGTTTTGGAAGAACATTGTTGCATGGTTTGGTTCATTTGCTGTTACGAGTATTCTACGTTTAATTTTCATAGTGTCAAAGTACGATACTTCATAATTTAATTTAATATAAGTTCATTTTATTATTTCGATTCTGTGAACTACAATTGCATGATTTCTATTCTGTTTAATGTTCGAATGTTTGTTTCGTCTACGTATCTAAGATCTAGGGTTTAACTTTTCATCAGTCTTCGTTTGTCTTCGATACCTTTCATCTGCTTTCATATTAGTTTATTTCATTAATATTTTGATTTGTGATGCGAATAGTAAGCATGCGAGGCTAGATCTTCTCTTGGTTTTAGCCTATGAATGTAGTGTAATCAAAGAAAAGGATTTGAATACATTGTTTGAATGGAAATATCATTCTTTTATAAAAACGTAATAGTCGTTAATCTAGGGTTTATTTTCAGAAATCAAATCACTGTGTTATAATCAAGCTTCGAGTACGAAGTGGTACTCATGTACATCGAATGTTTGATTCAATGTACCTATGAATTCAAATCAAATTTCAAAACCCCTAGTTTATTGATTTGTTTACGGAATGTGGTCTTTAAAGTTTTATCTTCCAATCTAACACTACGGGTGTAGAAGTTAGAATGAGTTATAAGAAGTATTCAAATCCATGTCTTTGAGCACACTACAAGAATAGGTTAAAACCAAGTTCTCTTAATTAAAAGTAATTTGATTAAAGCTTTAAAAACAAATTTAAAATTCTCAACTGCAACTTGTGTTTTAACTTAGTTTTGTTAAAGAAAATAGAAAAGAAAAAAAATTTATATATTCTCTTCTTATTGTTGATTACATTTTCTTGTCTAAATTCAGAAACACCAAAAAGAGTTTTATTTTGATTTTCTAAATTTTTTGCTCATCTTTTATTTGTGCAAGTACGTTCAAACTGTGTTATTCAAATTGTAGTCACACATTTGTTCCCTGTGTGGATGACCCAGGACTCACCTAGTTAAGACTACGACTTCCTCTTGTACTTGAGAGTTAACTGCTACATTTTCTGAGTGAGGTCAAGTTTTTGACGCCGTTGCCGGGGAGCAACGGTTAGTGTGACAAGTTTAGAAAATAATAAGAAACGTGCTTGCTAGTTCTTTTTCCTTTACTTTAGTTCGGAATTGTTAGATATTTAAAAAAAAATTATAATATTTTATTATTTTCATGTTTTTAAGGTCGGGTAGGGTGATAGTTTCAGAGTTAGATCAAGAGAATCCTTCCTATATTCTCGAATCTCTAGACACATTTTCCTCCATCTCACTTAGTACTTCACATTCGTCTGAAACAGTGGCTGACGGAGAAAAAAGTGTTCATGGGGAGAATGGACCTCCGGTCTTTAGGAAGATGAAATACTACCTCAACCCTGTTGACAGACCACACTTTCATGTATAGTCTTGCCATTGAATAGGGGAAATTTCACTTTGAGACCAGGGATCATCCAACTCTTGCCTACATTCCATGGTGTTGAGTCTGAAAATCCCTACAACCACTTAAGGGAATTTGAGGAGGTGAGTAACACCTGCATGGACCAAAATGCCGATGAAGATGTTGTCAGACTCCAACTTTTCCCTTTCTCACTTAAGGACAAGGCCATATTTTGGCTTAATTCCCTTCACCCTCGTTCCATAGGGATTTGGCAAGAAATGCAAAGTAAGTTCCTGAAAAAATACTTCCCAACTCAAAAGACTCGGCATTTTAGGAGATTGATAACTACTTTTTCATGCAAACCTAATGAAAACTTCTATAGAGCATATGAAAGATTTAAAGATCTCTTAATGGCATGTCCTCACCACGGTTTTGAAACGTGGAGAGTAGTGAGCATTTTCATGAGTCTCTAACTCCCAGTCCTAAACAACTTGTTTCTACCATTTGTAATGGTACTCTATTTGATAAGATTGTGGAAGATGCCATGGACTTCTTTGACAGAGTAGCTGAGGACTCTAATGATTGGGAGATTGGACCACCTTCTTCTTTAGAACAGAGACACCCCATTTTAAGTTGCCAACTTTCATTGAGCGAGAATAATGATTTGCGGGCTAGGTTAACCGCAATGCAACATAAGCTAGAATCTCTTGAGCTTAAAAACAAAGAGAAAATTGTTGAGGCAAAGGTGATTTGCAATGCATTTGACCAAACCGGGCACGATGCCAACTCATGTCCCGAGTTACCCTTGCTTAGAAAGATTGCTTATGGCCAGGCCTATGTTAACAATCCTCAACCTCAAAATTGTCCATTTCAGAATAGGGGACAAGGAAGGAATGTTCCGTATCAAGGGGCATCCCAATCTTTTAATGCTCAACCTCAAGGGTGAAAAAATCCACCCAGAATTCTATGGAGGAATGACAATCAAGGTTAATGATTTTAACCTTCTCCACCATCTCCGCAATACCAACAACCCAATCCTGTTGCATATCAACCTATTCAAAAGAGACCTCTCAAGGATACTTCAATCAATTCATGCAACAGCAAGTGAACATCAATAACCAAGTGACACGAGCTCTAGATGACATTAGGAGGCAAGTGACCAAATTAACATATGCCATAAGTACAACTCAAAGCAGCTAACTCCCTGCACAAACTTTTCCAAATCCAAAAGGCCAAATGAACTTAACGGAGTCATCCACTTCGAGTAATACTTCACATGAGCAAGTCCAAACAGTCACCACTTTGAGAAGTGGTAAAGTTATTCAAAAGTCAATTGATCCTAGAGTCGCTGAACCTAAGGATAAGTTAGAGTCACAAGGGAGTGAAGAGAAAGAAGAAGAGGGAGAGAGGGAGTTGGAGAATAAAGAAGTGAAAAAAAGGAAAAGAGAAAGAAAAATGGGAGGAACCAAATTAGGGGACCTTGGGTAGACAGTCAGACTCACCAGTAGAATATACGCCTAAGCCACCATTCCCTCAAAGATTAACAAAGAGCAAAAATGAGATGTTGAACTCTGAATATATGAGACCTTCAAACAAGTGAGAATCAACATCCCATTGCTCGAAGTAATCAAACAAAATCCTTCCTATGCCAAATTCCTCAATGATATGTGCACTATGAAACGAAAGTTAAATGTTAAGGAAAAGACTTTCTTGACTGAACAAATGAGTGCCAGAATCCAAAGAGATACGCCTCCTAAGTACAAAGATCTTGGGTGTCCGACCATTTCATGTGTCATAGGGGACCACATCATAGACAAAGCTCTTCTTGACCTAGGTGCTAGTGTCAACCTATTGCCATATACTGTTTATCATCAATTAGGCTTAGGAGAGCTCAAACCCACCAGGGTTACATTGCAATTGGCTGATTGTTCAGTCAAAATGCCAAGAGCATAGTAGAGGATGTCTTGGTTCAAGTAGACAAGGTTTACTTTCCAGTGGACTTTATTGTTCTAGATACCCAACCCATTTCAAGTTCTACCCAATTTATACCAATCATTCTTGGTAGACCCTTTATTGCCACAGCCAATGCAATAATCAATTGTAGGAATGGGATTATGAAAATCTCTTTTGGCAACATGACCATGGAAATGAACATTTTTTGAGTAGGAAAGCAAATGGGAGAATTTGAGGATATTAGGGAGGTAGACTTGATTCTAACACTGAGTAAGGAGTATTTTGAAAATGCATGCTTTGATGATCCTCTAGAGAAAGCGTTAGTTAGAGGTGAAAGGTGTGAAGCTCTTGATGGAGAAAAGTTTGGGGATAGTAAGGAGCTTGTGAATGCTGAGGAACAAATCATGACTATTAGTGGTTGAGTACCGGTTTTTGAACCTTTGGAGCCATCTTTGATTAAACCCAAGCCATCTGTGGAATGTCCTCCTTGCCCTCCCAGGAAACCCTTACCAAGTGAACTTAAATATGCATTTCTAGGAGAGGGTGAAACATTCCCTGTGGTAGTGTCAGCCAAGTTGAAGCAAAATTAGGAAGAAAGGTTGTTCGAGGTTTTGAGAGCTCACCGTTGGGCTTTATGATGGAATGTGGCAGACCTTCAAGATATTAGTCCATTGGTATGTTCTCATCATATATACCTTGAAGATGATGCCAAATCTATGAGGCAAATGCAACGCAAACTGAATCCTAACATGAAAGAAGTAGTAAAAGGGGAAGTTATAAAATTGCTTGATACGGGTATAATTTAACAAATTTTTTATTCTAAGTAGGTGAGTCCCACTCAAGTGGTTTCTAAGAAGTCGGGTGTTACGGTGGTGGAGAATGAAAAAGGAGAATTAGTGCCGCAGCGCACCCAAACTGGGTGGCGCATGTGCATTGATTATAGGCGCTTGAATGCTGTGACAAGAAAAGACCACTTTTCCCTTCCCTTCTTAGATCAAATACTTGAGAGACTAGCGAGGAAATCCTTCTATTGCTTTTTAGATGGGTATTCAAAGTACAACCAAGTTGAGATAGCACTTGAGGATCAAGAAAAAACCACTTTTGCATGCCTTTTTGGCACCTTTGCGTATAGATGCATGCCATTCAGGTTATATAACACACCTGCGATTTTTTAAAGGTATGTTGTGAGCATTTTCAGTGATATGATTGAGAAATTCTTGGAGGTGTTTATGGATGATTTTGATGAGTGGTTGAATAACTTGGAACAGGTTTTAGTCCATTGTGAGAAGAGTAATTTGGTGTTAAACTGGGAAAAGTGCCATTTTAAGGTGCAGCAAGGGATAGTCTTAGGGCATATAGTATCACGTCGTAGGATTGAGGTTGATAAAGCGAAAGTGGATTTAATCCAAAATTTACCTATTTCCCGATGTGTGAAGGACATTAGATCATTTCTTGGGCATGTAGGTTTTTATCGGCGATTCATCCATTTCTTCAGCTCTATTACCCGTTCTTTATGCTTATTATTATCTGAAAATACTCCATTTGAGTGGACAAACACATGTCAGGAGGCATTTGACTGATTGAAACAATTGCTTACCACCGCACCAATTATCCAAAGTCCAGATTGGTTTATACCATTCGAACTCATGTATAATGCAAGTGACTTTGCGGTTGGAGCAATTTTGGGGCCAAAAAAAAAAAAAGAAAACCCTATGTTATTTACTATGCTAGTAAGACTCTCAATGAGGCTCAAATGAATTACACTACCATAGAAAAAGAGCTTCTACAGTAGTCTTTGCTCTAGACAAGTTTTGGTCATATTTAGTGGGATCACATGTTACAATTTTTACGGACCATGCGGCTTTGAAATACCTTCTTGCTAAAAAGAAGGCCAAGCCTCGTCTGATTAGATGGTTATTGCTGCTATAAGAATTTGATTTAGAAATCAAAGACAAGAAATGAGTAGAAAATGTGGTAGCCGATCACTTGTTTAGATTACCACATCACTTGTCTAGATTACCACATCATGTGTCCAATTCTAATGACCTACCAATCAATGAGTATTTCCCCGATAAGCACCTCATGAATGTTAACACCAATGCTCATACTCAGTCACCTTAGTATGCATATATTGCTAACTTTCTAGTGACTAGCCATATGTCTTCACATTGGACCAAAGTCGATAGGGGTAAGTTTTTGTGAAATATGAGAACTTTCTTTTGGGATGAGCCTTACCTCTATAAATATTGCTCGGATCAAATTGTGAGAAGATGTATTCCCGATCATGAGATTCCAAGTGTGATTGAGTTTTGTCATACCTTAGCTTGTGGGGGCCACTTTTTTTCAAAGAAAAACTAAAATTCTTCAAAGCGGTTTTTATTGGCCTTCTATGTTTAAGGATGTGCATAACTTTTGTTTGAAATGTGATCGATGCCAAAGATTAGGAGCCCTTTCAAAACGCAATGAAATGGCACAAAATCCCATGATAATTTTGGAAATCTTCGATTGTTGGGGGATTGACTTTATGGGCATATTTCCTATATCTTTTGGTTATGAGTATATTTTGGTGGCCATTGATTATGTGTCCAAATGGGTAGAAGCCATTGCCACTCGTACCAATGACCATCGTGTGGTGGTCAAGTTTTTAAAAGAAAATATCTTTTCACTTTTTAGGATGCCTAGGGCTATCATTAGTGATGAAGGTAAACATTTTTACAATAAGCCGGTAGGAATCCTATTACGTAACTACGAAGTAATACACAAAGTGGGAACAACATATCACCCACAAAACAGTGGTCAAGTGGAATTAGCAAATAGTGAGATAAAAGGAATCCTTAAAAAGACTGTCAATCCTACACGTAAAGATTGGTCTTTGTGACTAGTTGATGCGTTGTGGGCGTACCAGACAGCTTATAAAACCATCTTGGGATTGTCTTCTTTTCGACTTGTCTATGGCAAGGCATGCCATCTACCTGTAGAGATGGAACATAAAGCATATTGGGCAATCTGACAATTCAATGAAAATATAAAAGAGGTCGGTGTTCTTCGAAAGCTTCAATTGAATGAACTTGAAGAATTAATGAATGATACTTTTGAGAACGCAAAGATTGCTGAGGCCAAAATAAAAGATTTACACGATAAGTATATCTCTGGAAAATCCTTTCATGAAGGTCAGAAGGTCTTACTTTGTAACTCTAGATTACATTTTTTCCCTGGAAAGCTGAGATCTAGATGGTCTGGCTCATATATTGTCACCAATATTTCTGAACATAGAGCTATAGAGATAGAAAATATTAAAAATAAAAATCGGTTTAAAGCCAATGGACATACACTTAAACCATATTTAGAGGGTTTGGTGGGATTCATTGAAACCGAGGATCTTCAAGACCCTCTCCTTTTGATTAAATAGTTGAAAGTAAGGCCAACATATATGTATCATATTAGATAGTTTGTTAGAAATAGAAGTATGATTTTGTTAAAAAATATATATATATATATAAATAAATATATTTTTAGTTACCGCTGTCTGAACACCCCGTCGGATCGTCCGGACGCCCTAATTGGTGAATTAAAGGTTTTTTAGAAATTGCTTACTACTGTCCGGACATTCCGTTGTACTATCCGGACGCTGGTATCTCCGTCTGGATGCTCCGTTACACCGTCTGGAAAATAGTGCCTCAAACTGTCTTTTAAATTGTTCCCTTACCACTGTCTTCTGGACACCCTAGGACCGTCTAGACGCTGCGATGATACAGGTCTTAAAACGCCTAATTTAGTTCAACTTTAGAGGGAGTTCTTTACAAATTGACATCAATCTGGTCGATTCTTGAGAGCTTGAGCGTGGGCGAACCCACTGGAAATGATTAGAGTTCAAATATTTCCAAGAAAAATCATCTCCAATGGGAATTAGGTATAGTTTCTAACCCTAGAAATTATTTTCCCCATTAGGTATCTTCAACTTGGCCCTAGGACAAATTTGTGAACATTGGTGCATGTATTAGGATAATAAATGTTTATGGTTTAATTTAAGAATCGATTTGTATGCATAAAGTTCTTATGAATTTGGTCATTTGAGATCAATTCAAGAATACGAAGCATGTTCTAAATTGTTTTCCTGAAATTCACTTTATACATATGCATTACTTTCAATTCCATCTACCAGATTGAGAAAAGATTATCCTTTCAATTTGAGCAAATTTTGATTTACCAAATGATGTAAAGTTGTGTGCTTACATGCAATATCCAATTTCCTAATTTTGGTTGGACATATGGATAACCTTCTAAGTTAATTTCTTTATGTTTTGCTGGTTCTACTTGAACATTTCATGTAGTAAGTCATGTAAGCATTGCATGTAATTCATTACATGTAGAAGAAAATTTCAATCACATCATTCAGTTGACAAATGTTAGATGTTATGATTTGTCACCATAGTATGAAAGCATATCATCATATTTAGTTGGGTTGAGTTGAAGTTAGGAAATAATTAGTATTAAGAGTTATTCTTTTAATTAGTCTTGGGTCACTGAACTTGTGTGGACATAGGGTTGAGCTTATATTCTATTCTCCTTCCAATAATATGTTTATGTAGGAACAAAATGCCTTCTAGAACTAAATGACCTGCAGGCCGGATTATTAATGAAGATTATTATGATAATGACCAGTTTTGGTGTAAAAATACTAAAACTACCTTTGATGACACTTGGAGATATAAACCAGTAGTGGTAGAGAGATCACGACAAATAGACCACTTCAAGAATGAGGAATTCATATGGCTGCAGAACTTCGAGGGTAGGCATTGGCTTTCTATGACACACTTTCAACCTAGGTGTGTAGTGGACATAGTTAGAGAATTTTTTGCTAACATCAAGGAAAACTCAATTACTAGGAGGGTAGGACGAGAGACCTTATCTATTTGGGTACGGGGGGTGGATATTATTTTGACACCAACTGATTTTGCTACCTTGTTTAAGCTACCCCGCGTGCCTCATCCTGAATTATGTTATCCTTCTGAGGGTGCCCCTCCCATAAATATAGTTGCTAGAGAAATACTATTTCCAGGCAAAGAGTGGATGGATGAGTTTAGGAGACCAGTGTCTGACCTAAATAACAAGTATTGGGCTATACACATGTTCTCACGTTATAATTTGTTGCCTCAAAACCGTAACTCAAATTGTAGCACCCTACGTGCTAAATTGATTTATGCCATAGGAACCGGGATGACTATAGATATAGCTGCTTACATGTGGTAGCAAGTGTTATACACATTTGAGCATCCTAGTGGCCTGACTGGTACACCTTTTGGAGGGCGCTGACTGAGATTTTTAGGCGAAACGGTGCTTTAGTTACCGATGAGATGCCTATAGCCCCGGTTCTGCAGCCCATTAGCTATACATCCTATCTGCGATCACGTGGTCAGCATGCTTAGACATAGTCTCGATCATAGTGAGCTAGACCCCGGGAGGCAGCTTCGAGTTCACAGGCACCACTGCCTCAGGCGGAGGAAGATGAGGAGCAGCACATTACCATAACTGACCTCCACGACCTGATTCAGGACACCAGGTCTCAGCTTGGAGAGTTAGCAGAGCGTATGACTCACCTCGAGCAGGGCCAGGAGGAGGACCACCGTGCTATATTGCAGATACAGCAGACTCAGCAGGAGCATGGCCATTTGCTACACAGCATGCTCGGCTTACTTCGAGATTTGCGCTAGACACCTCTGCCCCAGTGATTGGATGATATTCTTCACATTTTGTATTGATTTTTTTATAAGTTTAGGAGATGTACTTCATGACATATATTTGTACTCCTAAAACTCTTTTCTTTGAAATTTTGATGACTAGTTTTGAGACTGTATTAAACTTGTGTTATCTTTTCTGCAGCTTTTCTTTTTCCTGTTTCTCTACCTAATTATTAGAATGTGTTACTTATTTCCTGTCTATTATTTTTATTTAGTTATTCTTCTTGTTGCTACCAACTTCTTATGGATGAGTAATGTTGGTTGCTTTCTATATTAAGTCACATTTTTGTTTCTATCAAAGAGCAGGTTTATCATGCCATTTTCACCACTTTATATAAGGACAGATGATGAAATTGAAACTTTTATTGATCATTCAAGTGACGGTGAGTCTGAGGGAGATGTTATGGAGTTAGAAGAGTGGCCTGATGAGCGATTTGAGGAGTGTAATTCTTATGAGGTACCTATTGTTTATCCGTCATTGTTGGCCATCAACCCCATTCAATTTTTTGAGGGGCAAGACTGGGATGAGGTTGATTTAGAATTATTATTACATACGGACTGGGCTGAGATAGACATAGCTAGTGCATGGCTAAATGCTCTTCTTGTAGAAATCGAGAGTAACCCTTTAGACATCGAATTTGATGATATACCTTCGTTAGAAGATATCTAGAGTGCACCTTAGGTGGAAAGTGAACTTGAGAGTGATGCTGAGAAGGATCCAGAAGAAGAACCTGAGGTGGAGAGTGAGTTTGAGAGTGATCCTGAGAAGGATCCGGAAGAGGAACCTAAGGTGGAGAGTGAGTTTGAAAGTGGTCCTGAGAAGGATCCAGAAAAGGAACATGAGGTGGAGAGTGATATTAAGGAAGACCCAGAGGAAGATTCCCCTCCCACATTTGATCATGATTTTCTTGTTGCATTTGATGATGATGATTTTGCTATGTTCATGCAAGGTTTGATCACTTCTGAATATCTTACTATGAATACAACAAGTTGGGGGGGACTCATTACTTATATATGCAACTTTTCATTCCACATGTGTTTGAACACACATATGTTTTTGGAACCACAATTGCTTCATCCTTATAACATTGAGGACAATGTTTATTTTAAGTTGGGGGGTAGAACAAGCGTAGCTTTCACATGTTTGATTAGAGTTAAAATTAATCAATTTTTTTTTCTAATTTTGAGACCATTTTTGAGCTTAAATGCATAAATATCACCTTTAGTATTAAATGTTGATTCTTTTGGTTTGGTTGATGATGTCTTTAAGTGAGAAAGTTATGAATGAGTCTTGTTCAATCTTTAATAAGAAATTTAATTCAAGTTAAGTGTGTTATAATCTCATGCAATGTTTTGACTATGGTAAAGGAGTTTATGTACTTAGAAGTAGACTTTGTTTAACATTGGTTAATTGAGTATTTTTGGACTAGGTGGAGACTTATACCCCTTAATGGTAAGCTTTTGAGCTTCTTATTCTTTTTTTGAGGGGTTGCACATAATCACAGCTCTTATATTCTTCATTTTAGTTTTCAATGTACTAATTATAACACACACACTTGCATGAGTTTCACTTGGCATATAATGAGTTGTTGCAAGCTTTGAACATGATGCTAGGCCTTCTTTATTATTTTTAGGCCTTTTTGTCTTTCTATGAAAAAAAAAAAAAATTTCCCTAGGAACCAACTTGAAGCCTTTTTATTAAGTTTTTGATTTTTCTTGATTCTCACCTCATTTATTATCCTTTTCACCCATTCACACAATTTAAATCTCACTCTCACATGTCTTAGGTTGTAAAAGTGTCTTAATGTCTAAGTTATGAATTTGGGTTGGGAATATAAGATGTTGAGAAGAACATGAGAAAGAATGGTGGGATAGAACTTATGTGTTACATAGTTCGTTAGTAAAAAAAAAAAAAAAAATTCTTTCATGTTGTTTATGTAATTGTGGGACTTGCACATTGTTTGCAATATTCGCAATTGTCCCAAAGTAGTATTTAGTAGGAATAAACTTCTTGTTGGGATTCTTGTGGGGCTAGCAAAGGATTGGGTAAATTGGGACTTGTGTGCACTTGAACATCCTTATCCCAAGCTTGTACTTTGATTTCCATATCCTCCATTAGTAACCATTACCTTTGGCCAAGTTACAACCAGATCAAAGACCTAGTGGATTCTAAGTAAGCAACGCTTGTTTTGTGCATGTAGTGATCTTGTGTAGGCTATTGTGTGATTTCTTGTACATGCATTGGAACACTGTTACGAGTTGTCCACTCTGAACTTCAATTTAGTTCACTCAATTATTTGTGGGGTTATGTGCAACTAGGATAGCATCGTAGGCTAATAGGTGTGTGAACCCTTGATGAGTGAATTTCTTTTTATGAGTGGTATCTTGTGAGCATTTGAAGTCAAAACATAGTTCCGTTAATGCTCTTGCAACCTTGTTAAACAAATGAAACAATTTTGTACACATGCTCTTCCTACTTTGATGGTCCATGCATTTATCCTTAGCACTTGGCGATTACACATGATATTTGAGTTTTGTGAATTGTTGGGCTTAATATTGATTCATTTTTTGATCTTAATCACTTTTGGACATCTTGAGACCAAACCATTGATGTTTGTCGGTAGCAACACTACAAACCCTCACGAGACCTTACTTGTCTACTAGGGAGAACCTAGGGGTTTAAAGAGCTTACTGCACGTAACTAAGTGCAGCCGTGTTTCCAACGAAAAGAGAAATAGGTTAGAAATTTTAGTTAGACTTAAATAAAGTCATTGCTAGGGGCTAGTAATGTTCAAGTTGGGGGGTGTGATTACACTTGAAAAGTGTAATTACATGACTACATTTATGAATAAAATTATGTAACTATTGCTATTATTTCAATTATTCTTTAGCATAATTTTGTTATTATTATTGATTATTATGAATTTTTAATAATGCAGGACAAATAAAGAAATAATCAAGATTAGCAGTGATGAAGATACTGAGGAAAACACTACCGTCCGGACACCCCGATGGTCCGTCCGGATAGCAGCAAAGAGGAAGCGTATTTGAAGTTATTGCTCACTACCGTCTGGACATCAGGGTTATGCTGTTTGGACGGTAGTGACGCGGAAGCAGTAAGTTTTTGACTTTTTAGGGTTTAATTGGGGATGACTATAAAAGGAGAAGGAGAGGACATTGATGGGGATTTTTTTTTTTACACGTTTTTCAGACTAGTGTATGTTTCTTTATGCATTTTAATTTCTTTTACGATTTGATGTTTGTCGATATTTGATTTCTTTACGTTGGAGACTACGTTTACATTCGAACATCTTGTTATCGTTCAACTTCAAAACACGGTATTTTCATTTTTGAATATTAATAAAGTATTGAAGTTTATAATTGTGAATGTTTGAGGATTGCATGAATTTATTTATATATATTCGTATTTGAATGTGTTTAGTTTCATAGATCTATTCGTATTTTAACCTCTTGCTATTCGTAGAAGCATTTTTTTAGATATGATTTGTTTTCGTTATTATTCAAATATGAAATACGAAATCATGTGTGGCTAAATCTTTAGGCTCTTGATTCAACTACTCATTGAAAGGTGTTTGATTACAGCTCTGTGATATGCATAGATGTAGGACTGCATGAATTTTTACGTCTACATTATTTTGATCTAGTTAATTTATTTTCAAAAGCATTAGAAAGTGGTATTTCTTGACCACATTCGTTGAAATTTCTGGTATGAAATTCCAAATATATAAAAATTCCATTATATTTTTGAAAATAAAATAATCAAGATCTGAAAACCCTAATTTAATTACATGAAGGATTTTCCAATTTCAAAATCCATTTGGGGTGTTTATGAAATTGTGTTTGGGGGATTAGGAGTTTCATGAAGATATTCTTTCCAACTTATTTTTTTTCTTTACATGGATTGTAAGTTGTGAGTAATTGCATTTCTCAGAGTGAAGTAATCAAACTACCTGGACTTGAAAGTGTTGAATCAAGACTTTCCCTTAGATTGGATAGTTAAACTTTATTGTCAATTATTGTTTGCTTTTATATTTAAATTTTGTTCAGTGATAAAGTTATTGAAATATTGATTTGTTCTGTGATTATCTTAAATTGTCTTTAATTAATTAAAAAGTAGATATTCAGCACCTATTGATTTGTTCTGTGATTATCTTAAATTGTCTCTAATTAATTAAAAAGCAGATATTCAGCACCTTAAGTTTAATTATTTTCACATCTTACATATTAGTTAACTAATAGAATAAACTTAGTAACTTTGGAATTAAATTTGCTGGCTCCCTGTGGAGATGACCTCGGTTCTCACCGAGTAAAACTACGACCACCCTCTTACACTTGGGAGGTAAATCCTAAACACATTTTGGGGTAGGTCAGACACCCATGCACTTGGGTCTAATTTTCTTCATCTTCACCAACTCTCTTGCCTATTCGACCAAGGCTTTCTTTGTGGTCCAAAAAATCATTTGATTAGATGGGAAATTTGGAAGACTTCTCCCTAGTTTGGTTATATTCCAACGATGCCTTAATTGGTTTAGTTCTGCACTAACTAGCTTTTCCAAATTTGGTCAATTTTCAACTAACCTCCTAACTTTTCTTTCAAGTCTCTTCTGAAGTCTTCCAAGTTGCTCCTATCAACCAATTTGCCTTCTTCCTTTGGTCTTTAATTTTATCACATGGCAATTCACTAGTCTAAGACACAGGTCCTACCACTTTTAATTTCTACGACACACAACAAGACAAAAATGGAAAAGCAACAAAAGACCAAGACTTAAGGTGTCACGCCCCGGGCCCGGGGACCCAGGGAGTGAGTGTAAAGCAGTCATCCCATAAACACATAATCCAATTATCAGAGCTAACACAACGAATGCATGGTGGACCCACGGGTCAAAACTGCTATATAACGTCCTAAATATGGCCTATCGGGGAGTACCTAATGATTTCCTGTGCAATTTATAATCCATCCATACATCACATTAATAGTTAAATTCCCATTCACATAGTGCTAGCAATGTAAAGGGGTTTCCACTATTTCATTACTTGATACAATGCTTGGCCTTATGGCCATTACAAACCAAAAATAAAAGCAATGGTATATAATACAATGTT
>JAVXUM010000046.1:11407450-11420275 GCA_035590655.1 Pouteria glomerata
AAGTTATCCTTGCTACGTTTACTTGTACATTCCGTATGCATCATTGTTATGTTATGAGAGGTGTATCGTGGGCACAAATGGTATGTGCTCACGTCCCTACAGATGACCCTGCAGGACCCACACAGGGTGAGTGGAAGGGACCATGAGCAGACACTCAGTCTGGGTAGGAGTAAAGATGAGGATTCATGTTGTATTTACGTTTGAAGCAAAAGTTTTGTAATGTATATCATTACTTTTGTTTTTGGTTTTGTAATGGCCATAAGGCCACAATATGTATTTATTAATGAAACTAGTGGATGGTTCTATGCTTTTATGGATTGATGTGAATTGGGAATGGGTTTTCATATGAATGTACAATTGCATGAAATAACCACTGCACTTGTGTATGGCAGTGAGTATATAAACTGCACAGGGACTCTATTAGGTACCCCGTTTGGTCCATATTTGGGACGTTATATAGCTGTTTTCTTTTGTGGGTCCACGCGTATCTGGTGTGCTAGCTCTGATAGTTCAATGGTGTTTACATGTTATGAATGTTTCACTCTCACTCCCTGGGTCCCCGAACTCGGGGCGTGACAAATAGTATCCAGAAATCACACATCAATCACAATGGTAATGATAACATTAATTTGTGGAATATCGTATGAGAATAAAATATCATGAATGCCAAACAATTTCTCGTAAGCAGTGTCCATTGGATCCAACATCGCTCTTAGAATTATCCAGTCTGACTCTTGGGTTCTTCCCTAAGATGATCCGATTGAGGTCACCACGGTTTTTACGGGCTTATTCCTACAATTGTTGAGAACTAGGGTTACCACAGTTTTCAAGGGCCTATTCCCTAGTTGTCAGAGTCGCACTACTTAAGGAGCCTATTCCCTGGACTTTTATTTTAATTCCAATTTTCACAAATAAATATTCATCACAATCCTATAAATTCTAAAACTAAACATTAGTGTTCAAAATAATTTTCCTATGCTTAATAGCATAAAATATAGAATTTGTTATGCAAAATAAATAATTTTTTCACAATTATTAGTTCACAAAATCCAATCTTTAAAAAATTTATGCATGGAGCATATAAATTTTAATATTACTAAAGCAAACTACTCATGTGATATCCAAGAATGTAATTATAAAATAAACCAAAATAACTCGTCACAATCTTGAATGCACAAAGTTAAATACCTATTATTTAATGTCTACATTAAATTATATTAAATAAATTATTCCATATGAACTCTTAATTCTCCTCATTAAATTAACCCTTTCTAATCATCCAATCTGGTAGCAAATGGCGCCGAAACTTGTATAACCCTACCTATCATATATATGAATATATGTGTGCATGTGCACACATCCTCCAAAGATTAAGTATTGTACAATTGTCTTGGCCTCATGGATGTGAATTTTTTTTTTTTTACAAGTCGACAAACCAGTCATTTCATATACATATATATACTTATATATATAATAAGTAACAGTTACATATGTTACATGTGAACTACAATTTTTTTTTTTTAAGCACTACTTTGCTACAATTCATATACATATACATACATATACACAAACATGGCTACTAACAGGTCACCAAGTCAACCATTCAATTAACTATATATATGTATTATATATAACCAAATCAACAAATCCATTTACCACTGCTGTACAATAGATATGGTTTTTTTTTTTTTTTCAGTCAAATCAATTGATTGTTGTAAACACATGCATAGTCATGCGGGGTTGTTTCCGAAACAATACATCACATGAATTTTTTTTTTTTTTTTTGAAAAACCAATCTAATGTGTGCATGTATATATATACGTAACTACTATAAATCAATTAATGAGAAAATCATAATTGCTAACTTTTAATTTTTCTTCTTCATTTCACATGCAGCCTTCTCTCCTATCATTTTTCTCTTTCTCTTCTCTCTAACTCTCAAATAGAATATCATAAAACCCTAACTGACTATCCTATTTATAAACCTAACCTCCTAATTAGGTATAATCATGTCTACTTAAATTATGGTGGACCTCCAATTACAATTCACTAATAAATCCTTTAACTCATCCAAAATTCCCCACTTATCCCAAAATAATAATTTAAAATAATTTTGATAATTCCCCAAATAAATTCAACTAACTACAATAAAAATAGAACTCCTAATTAAAGTAATTAATTAAAAATAAATTAAAATAAAATTATTTCTAGATTATAACACATGGTAAAGACGAGACATTGAGGGATTATATTGGAAGGTTTAACAAGAAAATTTTAGAGGTAGATAAGGTAGATGATAAGGTGTCAGTCACTACATTTATGAGTCAGTTACAAACACCCGAATTCATAATTTTGCTAGTAAAGAAGCCCTAACAGACATAGCTTGGCTGAACTCATGTTCTAAGCATAAAAGTACGTTAATGTAGAGGACTCCATGAAGGCTAAAAAGGAAAAAGATGTGGAAAGAAGTTTTAAGATGGATAGAAAGAGGTCAAATAAACTTTGGAATGCTTAGGATACTAAAAGTTCAAAGAATCGAAGATATGACAATAGATCAAGCTGAGGTGCATAACGGTATGACGATCTTAAATGTAACTTCACTCCTCTTAACACTAGACTAGAGAATGTTTTTTTATAAAATTTGGAAAGACTCGGCCTTTAGGTGGACAAAAAAGTTGAAGACTCTGGTTGATAAGAGATCTCGAGTGAAGTACTATAAATTTCATAAGAATCACAGGCATAACACAGATAATTGTTTCAATCTAAAGAGGCAGGTTGAATAGTTGATTAGGCGAGGAAGATTTGGTAGGTTCGTGGTCGATTTGGACAATAATAGAATGGCTGAGTAATATAGTCCCGAATGATAAAGTCCTAGGAGAATAAGTCCTAATCGACGAAGCCCTAACTGAGCATGACAGAGCCAACAACTGATCAGAGAAATAAAGGTTATCTATGAAGGACTCGTAATATAGGGACTCTTTGACTGTCAGGAAGAAATATTCTTAAGATGTGAACAGAGGTAGGAAGGTACTGACAGCTGACCGATCGAATAAGAAAACTCGTGCAAAATAGCACTCGATCACCTTTACCAAGAAAGAAAAAATGAGATATAGCAACTCCACAACTATCCACTTGTTATTTCATCAATAATTGCAAATTTCAAAATTTAAAAAATTTTGACAAATATTTTGTATTTGGGGCATTTGTAAAAATGAAAATGGGAAGAGATTAATTACAACTTGTTTTATCATCTTTAGTTGGCTTCATAGGAGACCGAGTAACTCTACTTGGCTCCATAGTATTGTTGATCACATTGGGAGAGAAATCACACTAAGCAACCAAGATAGCTAACTTCTTGGTGGTATATTGTTCTTCGGCATACAATGTTATTTTGGGAAGGACTTCGTTGAATCAATTTAGGGCAGTCACATTTATTTATCATTTAAGGGTTAAATTTCTAACTTAGAATGGTGTGGGGTACGCAAAAAATGATTAAAGAGTTGCTCGAGAATACTACATATCATCGTTAAAAAGATATGTGAATAGGGGAACTTTGATAGTAGAAGAACTTGTGGTGAGAGACAATGAAGAATTAGAAAAAAGAGAGCCAGAAGGCAAGCTGAAAGATGTAATAATTGGCACTCTCAACCTAGGAATGACTGTCAAAATAGGCTCAGCGGCCCCCAACAACCTGTAAAATGAGCTAAAAAAGTTTTTGGTAAAAAATACAGATGTCTTTGTTTGGTCTCATGAAGATATGGTTGACATCAATACCAAGGTGGTAACTTACCACTTTAACATCTTCCTAATAGCTAGGTTAGTAAAGTAGAAAAGAAGGATATTTGCTTCCGAGAAGAATGAAGCCATAATAGAAGAAATAGACAAATTGCTCAAAGAAAAATTCATCCACGAGGTTCATTATCCAGCACAGCTGTCAAACGTTGTTAATGTGAAAAAGTTTAATGGGAAGTGACGAATGTGCGTAGACTTTACTGATCTTAATAAAGCATGCTCGAAGGATAACTTTCCTTTGCTTGCGATTGACTTACTAGTTGATTCTATGGCAAGGCATAGGCTATTATCCTTTAGATGCCTTTTTATTATACAATTAAATCCAGATGGTAAGGCACAATTGAGAGTACACAACATTCATTACAGACCAAGGTTTGTATTGTTATGATGTCATGGCATTCGGATTGAAGAATATTAGAGTAACATACCAAAGGTTAATGAATAGGATGTTTAAGAATCAGATCGAAAGGAATGTGAATGTGTATATAGATGACATGCTTGTTAAAATCAAGAAGATTAACTCTTATGTTGTCAATTTACAAGAGACCTTTGATACCTTGAGGAAGCACAGGATGAAGTTGAATCTAACTAAATGTGCATTTGGAGTTGGCTCTGGCAAGTTTCATGGCTTTATAGTGTCCAGTTAGAGAATTGAAGCCAATGCAGAGATGGTTCGAGCAATCATAAAGATATAATCCCTAAGAACAACGAAAGAAGTCTAGAAGCTGGCTAGTTGAGTAGTAGCACTGAACAGATTCATTTCTCAGTTGATCGATAAATGTTATCCTTTTTTCAAGATTCTAAGGAGAGTATTTGTATAGATAGAAGAATGTGATGTAGCCTTTTAGCAAGTAAAATAGTATCTAGGTCGGTTTCACTACTTAGTTGGACCATCCTAGGGGAGAAATTATATTTGTATCTTTCAATTTCAGCTACAGTAGTAAGCTTTGCACTAGTTAGTGAAAAAGAAAATATACAAAAGTTAGTGAATAAGGCCTTCTGAGGAGCATAAAAGAGGTACCCAAAGATAAAGTTGATGGTACTTGTTTTGGTTACGACCGTTAGGCAACTCAGGGCATATTTTCAAACACATACAATTGTAGTGTTGACCAACCAGCTTTTAAAGAATGTTTTACACAAGCTAGAGACTTTGAGAATGTTAGTGAAATAGTCAATTGAGTTAAGTCAATTTGATATGTAATACCAATTGAGAATGGCAATAAAAGGAAAGGTTATGACAGATTTTATCACTAAATTTATGACCTACCTAACTGACCCATCTAAAGATAATGATACAAAGCTGACCTTGGTGTTCAATGTTAATGGTTCATCTACTTAAGCTTTGACTAGAGCAAGCATTATCCTTATCTCTCCTGATGACCATAAGTTAAAATATTCTCTCAGTTTTAGTTTCTTAGCCTCTAACACTAAAACCGAGCATAAAGCACTTATTACTAGTCTTCAAATGGCTTAGAGAATAGGGGCAGAGCGGATAATAGTCTGGAGAGACTCATAATTAGTGGTGGAACAAGTACAAGAGGACTATGAAGTAAGAGGAGAGAATATGGTCGAGTATTATCAGATGGCTAGAAGCTTGGTTAGAAAAATTTTCAAAGTTCCAACTACAAAAAATTCTGAGACTGCAGAATAAGAAAACAGATCGATTGGTAAGAATCATATCTTTTGGGGTGTCAAACTCAAACATTCTGACTAAGGTATTAGATTCTCTGAGCATCTGAACCTCAGAAGTTAACCAGATCAAGGAAGATACCAAAGAGGCTAGACTAATCAGAGAATATTTGGAAGAATAAAGCTTTGTCGAATGACAAGAATAAAGTAAGATGGATCCATTACCAAACAAGCAAATACCTTATAGTAGATGGAATCCTTTATAAAAGATGGCATAATTCTCCTTTACTCAGGTGCGAGAATGAATATGAGGCTGATTATATCATAAGAAAGGTCCACAAAGGTGTTTGTGAAAATCACTCGGGGATTAGGGCTCTAGCTAAGAAGAATTTGAGGGCTAGCTACTACTGGCCTACAATAGGAAGGATGCTCAAGAATTTGCTGTGAAATGTGACAAACGCCAAAAATTCGCTAACATTCTAAGGTAGCCTGCTAGGGAATTAACATCAATCCAAAGTCCTTAACCATTTGCTTAATAAGAAATTAACATTATTGGGGCATTTACGCTGGGAAGAGGATAAAAAAAGTTCACAGTAATAGCAATTGATTATTTCACTAAATGGGTAGAAGCGAAAGTCTTGCCAAACATCACTGAGCAAAACATGAGGATGTTTTTATACCAAAGTATAGTTTGTCGATTCAATATACCTAGATGGTGATCACAGACAATGGCAAATAGTTTAAAGGGAAATAGTTCAACGGGTTGTGCAAAGAATTAGTCATTAGCCATCATTACTCATCACTTGAGAATCCGCAAGCTAATGGCTAAGTAGAAGTCACCAATCGTTCTCTCTTCAAGATTATTAAGATGAAGTTGGACAAAGCTAAGGGTCCATGGATAGATGAACTCCCTAACATTTTGTAGGCCTACAGGATAACTAAAAGGGTTGCAACTGGATAAACACCTTTCTTTTTCATGTTTGGTGTTGAAGCAATAAATCATAATCAAAATTGGGCTGTCTATCCCAAGAATACAAAATTTTAACCCAGAAGAGAATGGCAAGATAATGAACGAGGAGATTGATCTACTTAAAAAGAAAATGTTACAAGTCACAATTAAAATGGTATCTTATCAATAAAGAATATACCAGTATCACAATTCTAAAGCTCATCTAAGAGAATTTAGATGTAGAGAACTGGTATTAAAAATGGTAAATCAATTGGCAAAGAACCCTCAAGAAGAAAAGCTTGACCCGAATTGAGAAGGATCATATGAAGTACTAGGCTCCACTCAAAAAGAGACTTACCAACTAAAGGCACTTAGGGCAAGGAACTACCCCATCCATGGCATGCAGAACATTTACGGAAGTGTTATGTGTAAAGTTAAATGACAATTGTAATTTGACACAAAATTTTGAATGAAATTCAACACTTGAGCAAGTTTCCATGGTGGATAATTTCTAAATAATTTCTATAATGAAATAATCCTACTCAATTCACATTACCAAGCATTACAAAAATCCTGCATGGCTCAAGTGGCTGAGTTAAGCAGAGATGGCTCACATTGCCAATGCCTAAAAATGACAAAAGTAATCCTGTTCAGTTCATGAGACTGAGCAGAGTGAAGATCTTACTAAGCTAAAGTGGTCAAGCAGTGAAAAGTTGAAAGAAACCATAAACAAATGCACTATAATACCCCACCAGATTTAGGGACTAAGTCATACAAGAAAGTTTGCAAGAGAGTGAAGATAAATACATAGCATGACAATCAAAGGAAAAGTAAAAATCATTCATACTTCATTCAAGTTCGAGCTTTTCTACTACATATATATACAAGAAAAAGAAAAAAAAAAAAAGTGAGACCAAAATATTGAAGAAAATTACAATCCAAAGTCCTACACGTCAAAAGACCAAAGTTTGATTTGAAAGAGGTAGAAGTTCAAATGAATAGACGATAGAGTTAAGCTGCAGGGTTATTAAATTGCGCATCATTGATTTCCTTTTCTCCTTGACCATCTTTAGAAACCTCAGTTGCCTTTTAGTTGACTGGTTATAGATTAGAGAAGTCCCGATCAGAATACTACTTGAAAGCATAATCTGAGCAACCTTGAAGTTTTAAAAAAAGATAAGCTCGAGTAGGTCATGATATTCATCGCTAGCCTTGAATCTTTTCAACAGTGATAGGTTCGTACTCCTCAACTCGAGTACACCTCTCTGTTGGCTCAGCCATCTTCTTCATCAGATTGGCCTTCTTATCTTTGTGACTCTTCTTTATTTCTTCAAGCTCCAAGGCTAGCTTATTTATTTCTTTCTCTACCACTTCTTTCTCAGCCACAACAATTTCCCTTTCCGGAGTAGCAGTTATGCTTCTGGCCTTATGCACCTCGACTTTTGCCTCCAACTTCTTGATATGTTCCTCTTCTGTTAGCATATGATCCTCAACCATCGAGAGTCGTGTCGCAATCACAACTACTCGGGTGTGGCCTGTAAAAAAAATAAATATATTAAAATAAGATAAAATGAGGGAATAGCAGGAGAAAGATGACTAAGTAATGGCTAAGTAATTACCTCCATAAGATCATGATTCAGATCTCAAGCAAGTCTATTAGTGATGACATATTACAACTGAACGACCTTAATAAGGCTCCAGAAACCTGTGGTGACAATCAGTGTGCTTGCCCAAGGAGTAAAGCCTCTGGAAGCACTTTGGTGAGGAGGAGAAGTGGAAAGAATGATCACAGGATCATCCTAAGTAGCTTGAGGTACTGGGGAATTATCTCTAGCACCTGATCTCTAACTGACAGTCAACTTGGTTTTCTTGAAGCTGTTACCCTCAGTAATTTGTTTGCCCTTTCTCTTCAGATAGCTCATATCAAAAGACGTTGTAGCTAAATGAGTTGGCTGAGATAAGTTATCTACAAAAGAAAATATAAATAAAAGTTAGCCCCTCATAGAGAAGGGAGGAACATGCAGAATGTGAACTCACTCTACTCATGTTCGATTGCTAGAGCCTTTCAAGTCAACTCCAGACTGAGCATGTAAGTGGCCAACGACAGGATAATGTCTAGAATTTTAGCTTCATACACATTGTATTTCTAGAAGACCTTCACTCTCTTTTTGAGCTTGTCTAACAATTTAGGTTGGGCTCAAGCTGTTTATCGAGTAAAAATACAAACATAAGAAAAAGAAAAGACAGACACATTGAATGAAAAGAAATCACGAAGGCAGAGTGTAATATACATCTCTTCATCGGGCATCCCTACTACCTAAGAGCTCAGACAACATTTTGGTCAGTAGCTTCCCAATATTGAAACTCCCATCTGACTCCATATATGAAAAAGAATTTATATTTTCAGCCTTTGTTGGAAGTCAGCAAATAGGTCACCAAATTGAAGTTCTTCTCACGGCTTGAGAAGAACCACCAGCCTTTGCCCGCCTCTGTCATTTTGTAACAATGGAAAAACTTGTTGGCCAACAATTCCTACCAGTTATGGCCTTCGAAAGAACCAAACAGCTAACCATGATTCTCTAGCTGTTCGAGAGAATTTGGTTGGGAGCTGGATCAAGCCAGTTCAATATTTTCTAAATAGACTTGATCAAAGGAGATCGAAAGCCGTCCACAAGGGCGCCTTCATACACGGCTATCTCACTTTCTCAAGATGAATAGGCCTAATCGTTGTCATTAGAGATCCTAAAGGATAGGGTTGGAGGGAATTGAATGGCAAACCAAAACTTTTATACTTTTGAAACATTAAGGGAAGATTTTACGCTGACAACATAAAATTTGAGTCCCTTCACATCTCCCTTGATGGGATTATTAAATTCAAGCCCAAATGCATCCACTATGGGCTTAGCATTCTCAGCCTAATCTTTGCCCCTTATTGAAAAAGCAAAAAAAGGGGCAAAACCTCTTACCCTCAACAAATCCTTTGACTTTACCGTCTCTAGATCTGTTGGGGGATCTAGTTTTGGGTTTCTGATGATTCTATGATTGTCTAATTCCCATAATTTAAAAATAAAAGCGTCAAAAAATAGTCCTCCAAAGATTGCCCTAATAAATCTGGGGTTTCCTACAAATCCTTCGACACAAATGATCTTTCCCATTGTATAGTAATACCAAAGACCTCTTCGAACTATTTATTTGATAAAAACAAAAGAAAAAGATCGAATAAAATGATTCGTACCAGAAAGGTACAGAAGATTGGCTTAAAATCGGAAGATTAAAGTAATGGAAGAAAGTTCATAGGAGATGGAGAGAATTAGGGGCAATTGTAACAAGTGTGAAAGTAAAAATTTCGAAATGAATGAGCTAATGTCTAAATTCCTGCTATTTTAGAATAGAAGGTCAGGATTGAATAGTACGATATTGATCGAAAAGCTTACTTTTTCCACAAATACCATGAATTTTCGAATTAGTCCGAAAATGACACATGGCAAGGAAGTGCAACAAGCTTATCTCATTCCTATCACACTAAATCATCACGCCTACAGCGCATTAAATACGCGTGCGATGCAATTAAGTGTCTAACTATTAGATTCTCTTAGGCTCGCTCTAAAGGCCAGGGGAATCCGGGGCATCTGATATGGGAGTGTTACCTAATACCCTGACTGAATGGAAGACCTAATTGTCATTAACCCTATCGGGGGCATTTGAGAAGAAGTTTGATCAAAAGGTGGGTCACTCGATTTTTTCCCAATCAAGTTCTATTGACTAAGAGTATTCTTATTATTTTTAGTTTGGTGTTACCGATTGGTAACCTCCACTCTTCCTGATTTGACTCTCTCAATTAGGAAATCAGATAACAACTTATGTCACAAATTATGTGTACAACTCTCTCCTGACAATTCTGATATATATGCCTATGAAAGTACTGTTAAAAATAACTCTTTATATAACGGATTAGATAACAAACTAAAGAATCTACTTTGGGATCTATAATATAGGTGACATTATCTTACTTGATTTTTCCAAGGAAAAACAAATTCTCTAATTTTACAATAAGATTAATCTCTTTTTTTTTTTTTTTTTTTTTTTGGGACCGGAAAACCTACCGATTTTTTATAACGCTTAATGAACTATATAGTTGATGGATAAATCAAAGGCCCTGCAATACCCCACAAACCAGGTGAACCAATTAAATCTAAAACTTATGCCTTTTGTAGGAACCTCCAAAACTTGTTAGGCGTTTGAGTCGAACTCCCAATTTCTCTTAAGGAAATTAAGAGTTCTACCAAACTATTCTAGAGCAATTGGTTAATAGGATTAATCTTTGCTGTTTGAGATCACCTCCTTATTTACGATAGACTAAGAATCTCAAAACTATGCACGTACGTTGATAATGATCCTTTTAGTAAACTTGGAATCTCGAAACTATTCTCATATATTGATAATGATGAATCGAAATCGATTCGATGGCCCAAATCAACCATTGACAACTCTTTCTATTCAAAAAAAAAAAGAAAAAGAAAAAAAGGAGAATAGCATAAGATAATATATATATATATATATATGTCGGTCTATGAACAAAAAAAAATGAAATGAAAGGAAAAAAAAAAAAAAAAACTTCTCCCTGTGCATAACTTTTCTTGAAATCATACCCTTCTCAATTAAACTCAAATCCTCTCTTCCACTAACCCAAGTATCTAAAAAATTCCTTCCACACGAAAAGCAAACTCGAATGGCAACAAAGCTGAAAAGAACCTTGCTAGGAAAAATTTTCTCCGAGGCTAAGCTCGACTGAGTTGATGGTAGCAAAGAGAGATGGAGTAAAGGGGTAAATGATGCTAGCAGGGAATGGGAGATCAAAATAGACCGATAATGATGAATTGAAACAGACCGATGACCCCAAATCAATTACTAAATACTCATCTTCTACCCAAAAAAAAAAAAAAAAGTGTAAGGTGAAATATTAATTAATAAATTTGGTCTACAGACAAAAACTAAAACGAGAGGCAGAAGAACAACTTCTCCCTATGGATAATTTTTCTTAAAACCATATCCTTTTTAATCAAACTCAAACCCTCTCCGTCGTAAAATCAAGTATCTGAAAAATTCCTTTCACATAAAAAGCAAACCTTAATTGTGATGAATTTGATTTAAAAAAAAAAACTTCACCGGAAAATAATTTATTTGGGGCTAAGGTCAACTGAAATGATGCTAGCGGGGAAAGGGAGACATAGAAGGGGAGGAAACAACGCTAGCATGAAGAGGAAGAGGGAGGGAGATGCAAAAGAGGGTGAAATTATTGTTAATGAAGACAGACATGAAATTTATGTTAGCAGGCTGCTGGTGCCCCATTACAAAAAAGTTACCATCAGAGTGTCATGATTTTTGTTCTTTTACGGCGCACTCTTCTGAACACTTGGAATGGCCACTCCCTATATATGCAAAATAGCACCCAGCCTGTGGAAAAAGCCCAAGAGGCCCACTTAGCATTGCAGGTTGTCGCTGTTGTGTTGGATGCCATTATTGTGCCTATATATATATAGATATATATATTGCTCAATCAAAATTATGAGAAGCCACTCTCATGTGTCATAAAGCTGCATTCTCCCATGGATGTGGGACCATAGAAACCCCTTGGTCAAGCCGTGCATTTGGAGCTTGTGTGAGCAAACTGTGGATTCGATTTAACGGCTTTTTCGGTATTGTAATGTTTAAAATAAATATATATATATTTAACTTTGATTAGTTCGGTTAAAATAATTTTAGCACCGACTGAATTAATGAAATTAGTATTTTCAAACAAGTTATCATTTTTTGGCCAAAAATTTAAAAAAATAAAAAACATAAGTTTATGAAACACGTGTTTATTGTTAGTTTTTAAAAATTTATAAATATAAATAAAAAAATTAATACCCACGAAACGTTACGTAGTAGGTCTTAGCATTATCCAATTAAGTGTATGATGCATATACTTGGGCTATATTTGGTACGTAGAAATGGAATAGAATGGAATGGAATCCATTCTCACTTTAGCTTATTCTCATTTTTGGTATTAAAAAATTAAGTTAGAATGCTATTCCCATGGAATAGCCATTCTTACATTAAGTTGGAAAAGGCATTCTACATTTTAAGTGATGGAATAGCCATTTGATTGACATCAAAATTTGGTCCAAAAAGTGAAAAAAATAAAAAATAAAAAAATAACTCTTTTATAATAAAAAAAAATTTCTCAATCACTCTATTGGATTGTAAAATGACGGTTTTACCCCTTAATCTTATTTTCAAACTAGATTCGAATCCCGACTATAAAATAACTGTTTTAAACTTTGGTCTTTTTTTTTTTTTTTTTAAATTTATATTTTGAACTTCTGAAAGGTTAATAAAAGCATTCCATTGACATCAAAATTTGACTCAAAAATTGAAAAAATAAAAAATAAAAAAAGCAACTACTTTATAAT
>JAVXUM010000046.1:11459507-11478177 GCA_035590655.1 Pouteria glomerata
TATAATTTTTTAATCATAAATTATTATTTTAATTTAAATTAATCTTAATAAAATAAAATAAAATATTTTATTTTATTATGTAATTATTATTTAAAAAAATATTTTCATTTAATAAAATATTTGAATAAAATAAATTATTTTAATATAACGAAATAAAAATTGATAAATTATTAATGAAAGAAAAAAATGGAGGAAAAATATAATTTTTCTATTTTCATTTTGAGCCTAAATTTTCAATCAACTTTTCATTGTTTAGACAACAAAGAATTTTCTATCAAGTTCTTATTTTTTGGACAATAAGAAAAGAAAAACCTGTTTTTAAAGTACATTTCCATTTCCAACTTTAAAAAATTTGTAAACTTACCCAAAAAAAAAAAAAAAAAACGGTAAACAAAAACTTACTAAAAGAGTCCACGACAGCATTTATTTTTTCACTAATTTAACAAATACAAATGCATTATACGTGTCTTCAATATTTAATTTATTAAAAATTTAATAAAACTAGATTAAAAACATAATAATTTAAAATTAAAATTTTAAAAATCTGATCATAAATTTCAAGGAAGATATAGCATATTGATATTTATCAAACTATTTTAAAATTTTAAATTTATCTATCACCTATGAATTTTAAATTTTCAAATATATGGATTAGATTCTATCATCTATAAGTAGATCTACACAATCACTAAATATTTAATGAAATGTTTGAAGAGATATTACCTTGAGGAGATTTATTTAAAAGTGTTGGCAATTTTCAAACAAATGTTTAAAAGTCATATATTTAATCAAACATATCTTTAAAAAGAAAAAAAAGATAATTAATATTTAAGAAATTATGTAAGTAACTAATTTCATATATTCCATCTTTAAATTAGAAGGTTAGATATCTCATATATCCAATCTTGAATCAGACAAGATCAGAATTTCAAAGATGATTTGATAATGTATTGAAGACGGTTGCAGATATCTCAGACATCCAAGCATTTATGTGTTCAAGATTGTTGCACTAGATGTTGAGACTAGATATCTCAGATATCTAAGTATTCATGTGTTCAAAACTAGATATTAAAGCATTCATATGTCACAGACGTTGAGTTGAGACTCTTAAATCAAGAATTACTCACCCAAAGTAAAATTGAGTCAACTATCCAAGTCTTAGATATCCAAGAATTCATATGTTCAAGTCTTAGATATCTAAGTATTCATATGTTCAAGATTATTGCTATCCAACGTTGACGAGACTCTTGAATCAATAATTATTCATTCAAAGCAAAATTGAATTAGTTATCTAAGTCTCAAATATCTAAGTATTCACATGTTCTAAATTGCAGATATATCAATATCTAACATTAACAACTGAAACTTTTGAATCAAGAGTTACTTATCTGAAATAAAATTAAGTCAGGTATCTAAAAAGTTAAATACAACACATTAGAGAATAGATTTGAAATAATTAAATTCTCTTTATAATAAACAAATATTTGTTTAAAAAAAAAAAGAAAATAAAAGAAAAGTGAATCATTACGTGAGAGGTTCTAAAACAAATCACAGGCAAATTTTTAATTAAACACCGAGCAAATTATTATTTTAAAGCAAATTTGATTGGTGTCGTTTTTTCAAGAACAACACTTGGAGGCTTGGATCTTAACAGACTCGCCTTTCACGCATAAATATTTTAATAATAAATTATTATTTTGATTGTAATTAATTTAAAAAAATAAAATAATTTTTTTAATAACAAATTATTATTTTAATTTAAATTAATCTTAATAAAATATTATTATGTAATTATTATTTTAAAAAATATTTTTCATTTAATAAAATAGTTGAATAAAATAAATTATTTTAATATAAAGAAATAAAAATTGAAAAATTATTAATGAATGAAAAAATGGAGGAAAAATAAGATTTTTCTATTTACATTTTGGGTCTAAATTTTCAATCAAGTTTTCATTGTTTAGACAATAAAGAATTTTCTATCAAGTTCTTATTTATTTCAAATGCATTTTCATTATCAATTTTCAAAAATTGTAAATATTAAAAAAAAAAAAGGTGAACAAAAACTTTACTAAAAGAATCCATGACTGCATTTATTTTTTCACAAATTTAACAAATACGAATGCATTATAGGTGTCTTCAATATTTAATTTATTACAAATTTAATAAAACTAGATTAAAAACATAATAATTTAAAATTAAAATTTTAAAAATCTAATCATAAATTTCAAGGAAGATATAACATATCGATATTTATCAAACTATTTTAAAAAATTAAATTTATCTATCACCTGTGAATTTTAAATTTTCAAATATATAGATTAGATTCTATCACCTATAAGTAGATTTACACAATCACCAAATATTTAATGAAATGTTGGAGATTTATTTAAAAGTGTTGGTAATATTTAAACAAATGTTTAAAAGTCATATATTTAATCAAACATATCTTTAAGGAGAAAAAAGGGTAATTAATATTTAAGAAATTCTGCGAATAACTAATTTCAATATTAAAATACCATACATTAAATCAAGCATATCAAATTGTATCATGAATACGAAAATTTACATTGTAAATAATAATGGAATCTTAGCGTGTATAAGATTCTAATTCAAAACTAGTTTGTATGTCTTCAATATTTAATTTATCACAAATTTAACGAAATTGTATTAAAAAATATATAACAACTTTAAATTAAATAATATAACAATTTAAAACCAAATCTTTGAAAATTAAACCATAAATTTCAAGAAATATAGTATATTAATATTTATCAATTCATGCTTGGATTCCTGAATAAATGATTGTTAGTCTTTGCTTAAAGAGTTTTGAATCAGTTTTTATCACACTCTTAAATACCCATTAGTCCGTCAAATTAGATATCCAAGTTTAGCCAAACAGATGTCTAAATCTAAACCCTGAGCAGTAACTCAACTGGTAAGACCTTGAGTTTGCTCCTCAGTAGTCACTAGTTCGAGTCTACTCAGGGCCACTGGAGGTTTACCCGGTCGTTAACTTCAGGGCCCCAGGAAATAGTCGAGGTGCGCGCAAGATGGCCCGGACACCCTGAGTTATTAAAAAAAAAGATGTCTAAATCTATTTCATGAATCAAATATCCAACCGATAATTTAAATATTTAAATGTTGACTCGGTGTTGAATCGGCTTCACGAGTGTGAATCAAATATTGAATCTGAGCCAGTGGTGTTGAAGATTCAGAGGATTGAAGACAGCTGACGCTCCAAACAAGTGTTGAAGACTAATCATCAGACATCTAAATATATCAAACGTTGATGAGTCATAAACCAATAAAGGATATTTAAGCTTTGAAAGGGACAAATATTTGTAATTTTTGAAAGGATAGATGGCAAGTTAAAAGGGAAAGTATTTTACTATGAAATAATTATGTTAATAGAGAAAAATCAATTTTTTAAACTTAAAAAATTTAAAATCAATTATTTGTTACTCACATGCATTAAAACTCTCCAATTAATATCCCGTTATATTTAAATACGTTATACATATTTGTTTAATTTAATTTATCAAGAATTTAACAAAATCTTTTCAAAGCGTATATTCATACAATTTGTTGATTCAAATTTCAAAATTTAAGAAATCTGATCGAATATCCAGACAGCCATTTAAGGAGTCTTGAGTAAGATATCCAAGAGCGGATATCTGCACTCACATATCCATATGCCAGTGAAGTAGTAAATCAAATATCCAATGATTGAAGGCTGTGGAATCAAAATTATAAACATATCCAAGTGAAGATGGTGAAGTAAGATATCCAACACCTGAAGATGATAGAATCATATGATCCACTGGTTGATCACATATCCAAGTGTTGAAGAGTCTTGAATCAGAACAAGATGTAAGCCCAAAGAGTGCAAAGAATAGAGTGCAATAACTTCTTTTAAGAATTAATTATCGATTAAGGACTATCGAACGACTTTTATCACACTTTTCAAGATGTCACTTTTATCACACACGAGAATGTCATATGACTTTTATTACTCTTGACTTGTATGACTTTTATCACTCTTCCAAATGTGACTTTTATTACGCTCTCGAGGATGTGGCTTTTATCATCCTAATCACCCTAAATTTTATCACTCTTTAGGACTTTTATCATTCTAATCACCCTATCTTTTATCATACCTTTCAGGATATCAACACATACTTTAAGAGATCATCCTAATCACTCTATCTTTTTATCACATTCTTCAGGATGTTAATACACACTTCTATCATACTAATCACCCTGACTTTTATCACATTTTTCAAGACATCAGTACATATTTCAAGAGGTAACCTTTACACCAGAATGTCAATAAATATCCACAACACAACAAGAAACACTCTTTAGGGATTTCCATCTCGATAGATAGCTACAACACAACAAGAAAATAAATTTCCATGTCGATATATATCTACAACACTTTTACCACTCTTATCAAGACGTGGCTTTTATCACTATTCACACTCTTCAATACATCGCTTTTACCGCACTCTTCAAGATATCATCAGATATCACTATTCACACTCTTCAAGATATCACACTCTTTAAGATGTCATAAGATACCATCAGATATCTACAACACAACAAAACGATAGAATCTCTCATATATCCACATGTCTATATTTCAAATATATTCAAATCAAATATCCAATATTCAAATGTTGAATCAGAAGTCAGTGTTATCAAAGCATTGAGACTCTTTATTATTGGATAAGATTGAATCAGAGGTCAGTGTTATCAAAACATTGAGACTGAGGTCAGTGTTATCAAAGTATTGAGACTCTTTATTATTGGATAAGATTGAATCAGCATTGAGACTCTTTGTTATTGGATAAGAGTAATCACAAATTCAAGCAATATATTCCATGTATCAAAGTGTTGAGTCAAATATTCATACAAATTTTACATGTATAAGCCAATAAAAAAATATTTAATTTAATATGATTGAAAATCAAATATTTAAATACATCATACACATTTGTTTAATTTAATTCATCAACAATTTAACAAAATCTTTTCAAAACGTATATTCATACAATTTGTTGATTTAAATTTCAAAATGTAAGAAATTTGATCAAATATCCATATAGCCTTTTACGGAGTCGTGAGCAAGATATCCAACGTGCACTCACATATCCATATACAAGTGAAGTAGTAAATCAAATATCCAATGATTGAAGGCTGCGGAATCAAAATTATAAACACATCCAAGTAAAGATGGTGAAGTAAGATATCCAACACTTGAAGATGATATAATCAGATGATCCACTTGTAGATCACATATCCAAGTGTTGAAGAGTTTTGAATCAGAACAAGATGTAAGCCAAAGAGTGCAATAACTTCTTCTAAGAATTAATTATCAATTAAGCACTATCGAATGACTTTTATCACACTCTTCAAGATGTCACTTTTATCACACTCTAGAATATCATATGACTTTTATCACCCTTGACTTGTATGACTTTTTTCATTCTTCTAGATGTGGCTTTTATCACGCTTTCGAGGATGTAGCTTTTATCATCCTAATCATCCTAACTTTTATCACACTCTTTAGGACTTTCATCATCCTAATCACTCTGTCTTTTATCCTACTCTTCATCAACACATATTTTCAGAGATCATCCTAATCACTCTATTTTTTATCACATTCTTCAGGATATCAATACACACTTTTATCATGTTAATCATCCTAACTTTTATCACATTTTTCAAGATATCAGTATACACTTCAAGAGATCATCCTAATCACTCTATCTTTTGTCACACTCTTCATGATGTCAGTAGTACACACTTCAAGATGTCATCACTTTATCTTTTATCACACTCGGATGTCAATACACACTTTTATCATTCTATTTTTTATCACACTTTTCAGGATGTCAGTAGTACACACTTCAAGATGTCATCCTAATCACTCTATCTTTTCTCACACTCTTCAGGATATCAATACACACTTTTATCATGCTAATCACCCTGACTTTTATCACATTTTTATGATGCTAATCACTTGACTTTTATCACATTTTTCAAGATATCAGTACACACTTCAAGAGATAACTTTTACACCAGAATGTCAATAAATATCCACAACACAAGAAATATTCCTTAGGAACAACACAACAAGAAACACACCTTCGAGATTTCCATCTTCTATAGATAGTTACAACACAACAAGAAAATAAATTACCACGTTGATATATATCCACAAAACTTTTACCACTATCATCAAGATGTCACTTTTATCGCACTCTTTAAGATGTCATCAGATATCAGTATTCACAGTCATCAGATATTTACAATACAATAAAACGGTAGAATCTCTCGTATATTCAAGTGCCTATATCTCAAATATATTCAAATCAAATATCCAATATTCAATTGGTGAATCAGAGGTCACTGTTATCAAAGCATTGAAGACATCCGACACTCTTTAACTCTTTATTATTGGATAAGAGTAATCACAAGGATAAGAGTAATCACAATTTCAAGCAGTATATGCCATGTATCAAAGTGTTGAATCAAATATTCAATCAAACTTTACATGTATAAGCCAATAACAAATATTTAATCTGACACAATTGAGAATCAGGTCCCCTTTGAAAGGAAAAAATATTTGAGAAGTGTCATTGCGTAACTAATCAACAAGCAAATTTTTAGTTTAGTTAAAAACCTGAAGACCCGTAAGGTTGGGTTTGGCGTGAGGGTAAATTAAAGAATATTATTAATTATTTTAATATAATTTTAGAATGAGAAAATAAGTGTTAACCACTACTAACAGGTGAATATATTTACAATTTTCTTACCCTCGTCTTACAATATCTGAAGATTACATTTTTCTTAGTTTTTTCTTTCATACTCTCGATACGTTTCTGAAAAAATTAATTTATAAATAAGATTATAAAATAATGAATTATTTTATTAAATTAAAATTAATTTATAGCAAATTTATATCAGAGTTAGATTAAAAATTTAAATTTAACAATTTAAAATTAAAATTTAGAAAATCTTAAACCATAAATTTCAAGGAAGATATAGAATATTGATATTTATCAAATTATTTAAATTATTAAATTTATCTATCACCTATGAATTTTAAGTTCCAAACTTTAAAAAAAAAAATTCCTTCCCCTCTCGCTTGGAGGGTTGAATGGAAATAAGAGCGAAACTTGGGAGAGAGATTGGAGACGAAGGCCTGAAGAACAGTGTGTCATCCTTGTTACCTCTTCTCTCGCGCTTTTTCTAGATTCTCTCCGTAGCTTTTGGTGTGCTTCTCTTCCCTAAGCTCAAATCCATCTCAACAATGGCAGTTTCTGGGACTCTATCAATGACAGAATTACAGAATCACTCTATCGACAATGGCAGAAGGAATTTTTTTTTTTTTTTTTAAGCTGGCCGGATTAACTATTGATTAAAAAATAATTGTAAGTTAAATCAGGACCGTTAGATGGATTTTTTTTTTATTTTTTATTTTTTTTTTCAGAAAACCTCACCGTATCATAGGACTTCAGCAATTGATGTATAAAAAGCACTTCAGCCTTCTCCAAACCGCCATCTTGGAATAGTGGGACTTGCAGCTTCTAAGGTGTCTTAAAAGCTTCCATTTGTTTAATATTTAACGAAATTTCTTGTCGAATTTTGTTAATGAAAAATTCTGTCCCATGAATTTTAAGCACTATGGCGTATTAATGTAACAATTTAAAATTAAAACATTAGATTAAACAATATGACAAATTGAAATCAAACTTTTCAAAATTAGACCATAAATTTCAAGAATTACATAGCATATTAATATTTGCCAATTTATATGGTAGAATTTTGAATCAGTGATATATTGTTAATACCAAGAGATAGAATTTTGAATCGGTGAAATATTATTAATATTTATCAGTAAATAACATCTTTTAAAGACTCGCAATCAATGTAAATAGATAATTTCTTTTTAAGGACTATCTTGAATTAGCTTTTACCACATTGAGACAACAAAACTATGAAATTAAATATCTCACATATCCAAGTAGATATCTCATATATCCAAGTCTATCTCACTTATTTAGTCGACATCTCATATATCCAAATCTATCTTACTTAAACAAGTGTTGAATTAACAAGATTAAAAAATAGATATCTCACATATCCAAATATATCTCTCATATACAAGTGTTGAATCAAATATTCAATAGATATTCGAATCAAATATCCCAGTATAGTGTTCAAAAGCTTTTTCAAAAGTTGAATCAACAAGACTGAAAAATAGATATCTCATATTTCCAAGTATTGATTCAAAAGACTGAAAAATAGATATCTCACATTTACAAGTGTTAATTCAAGTGTTGAATCAAATATCATTAGATATTCGAATCAAATATCAACAAGTGTCCAAGCATTGAAGAAAGCTCTCTTGAATCAAAAGTTTAAACAAATATCCAAGCAGTCTAATATCCTAGTAAATGTTAAAAACTTGATAGCTCTAATTTATCTTTAAAAAGAAAAATAAATAATAGATCAATAAATTTTAATTACATTCAATTTTCTAATTCCAAATTTCAATTTACAAAAAGAAGAGCAACAACTTGGAGTTGGCCAAGTATGCCCCAAGCTTGGACCAAAGAGTATAAGGACAGGACAGAGCAAGTCACGATGGACTCAAGTCTCTTAAATTGGCTCAGGATAATCTTATACGCACCAACGAAAAAACTTATATTTTTTTATTTCTTTTCTTATTCCTGCATATAAAGAAAATGGCCAAAAAAGTTTATCCAACAATTTACCTAATAGATTCCTTATCCCCAAACCCCTTCCCTAAACCAAATTTTTGTTTCTCAGATTGATCAACATATACAAAATGGAAATAACAGATGGTTGGAATAAACATTAATATATGCACTATTAAAAACAGTTACAACACAGCAGGTAGATTAATAAATTCAAGGACAAAAATGCTCTTTACGTCGACTGATTGGATGGCCTCTCAAGCATTAGAAATCATCTGAAACAATTACCAATGAAAGAAATAAGCAACAAAGAACAGCACATAACCGAGCCTTCACCATACTATGGAGGCAAAAGATTTTAAACTAAGCAAGCATCTTGGTCTTTATTCTCAAAACCTCTATGCTATGTTTGGAACATAGATTTGTAGAGGGAAATGAAAATGGTAGTAATGCAAAATTAGGTGAGAAAGTCAAGTTCATTTCATTTTTTGGGGGGTGAATTAGAGAATTGAGATAGAAATGAATAGATTTTTATTAAAAAAATACACAAATTAATAATTTTATTTTCTATTCACTTTTCTTTCCCTTCCACAAATCTATGTTTCAAACATAGCCTAAAGCGTAGTTTGGTACAAGAGAATGGAATGGCCATTACCGCACTTTCATTTTATTCCCGTGTTCGGTACAATTATTTAAAATGCTACTTGTTTGAAATGATACAATGTTTGAGAAATGGAACAAAATGAAGACACTATGGTTATGCACAAACCTCTTATGGAGGCCCAAGGGATTGTCCTGTTTGCTGGTTGGAATCATATTTACACTGACACTTTCTAATGGTTCAGTAACATCTTTGATTAAATACCTTATCTTGTACTTCAATGACAGCTTCCTGCCTCAAAGCAGAGTAGGGGGGAAAGAAAGATATACAATCAAGGGCTAAGAGAATATAATACAGTCAAGAAAGGAAGCTAATATTGAACATCCATGGAAACATTTTGTGCACATGAAGAAACTTTTAGACAGCTGCACAAAGAAAAATAAATAAAACTAGCTGTGCAAACCTGCCATCCAAAGTGGTAGAGAATTGAGTAACCATCCTTCTTGTCCGTGACTGTCAGGAAACCTTCTATAGTTTCTGCAGCAACTGAGTCATATCAAGGCCAAACTCTTAGGATGTCAGCCATAATTGTTGCAGAAAGTAAAGCACTATATAACTGGTAGGCACGTTTTTAATGTTATGAAACAGAAATAAAAATGGCAAAATCACTATACTTTGAAAACAAAAATGAAGCCAAAAGAACTAGCATTATCAGCATATTGGAGACAATGCCACTTACATGATACATAATTATGGTTGGAAAGCAAAACCCCAAGGGCCAACTGCTGTCCCCATGGCAAGCAGTTGATGCCTCCCAGGCCTATCTCCAAAAGATAAACAGATGACAGTAATTTACAACATTAAACAAAGGTTACACAGGCACAGTGAAAAACGACAACGAAATTGATGTGGGACAAGAAGAATTATACCTCAAGAAAGAGAAAAATCAAGCAAGAGATAAGCCAAAAGAAGAGCAAAGATTAGAGGACAAAGAACACGGGCAAACAAGCCATCAATACCATTAATCTTCAAATCATCAGTCAAAACAGTACAACCTTGGCCTTTATATAGGATAAACCCAAAACAAGTAACAAAATTAAATCCAATCCTAAATTAAATTAAAATCTCTGAAAATCCTACCAATAATAAATACCAAAATAAATCCTAAAATAAAATCTTCCTTTCAATAACATTGCTTCTATTCCACATCATTTTCCCCCAAAAATAAAAAATAATAATAATAACAACTTAAAAAAAAAAAAACTTGACTCTTGCGAGTTAAAATCACATGCTCCTTCCCTAACCACTGCCAAAAATAGAAAAGGAGAGATAAGAACCTAGTGTTTCCAGCAAAACTCCTCTTACTGAGAGAGAATAGGCCAATCACACGTTTGATAGTTTAGATGTGTATTTCAACTTAAATTTGAAGGTTTAACACGATGAATTATCGATGGATTTGAAATAATCCTGTGTAAGTAGTTATTGCGAATCCTTCATGTCAAGGATTCAAGCTGAACAATATTCCCAACAAAATAACTCTTAATTTACCTATTGTAGTCACCACTCTTATATCTTTATAAATTTTAATTTCAAATCTATTCATTTGAAATCCATATCATCCAAGCAGAACCCAAGAGACAGAATATTCAATCTCTAGATTTCTTTTGTTTACAATTTCACCAAAATGTTTCTGTTAGAAAAGGAGAAGAAGAGGGAGTAAAATCAAAGGAATTGAGTGAAAGACAAAGAATGTTTTCATCCCTAGATCAGTACTGATTTCCTATATATTATATACAGTAAAGAATCTCAGTAGAATATAGGCTAGCATAACAAACTATACAGCTGTACAAATACGTGTCACTATCCAAAATCAAAGAATATTCCTATCTAACAAACTCTGCCAATTGTCTAAAGCTGATTGCAGCCTGGTGTCATTAGCTCATTCCATCCCTTGACTTTTGATTCTCTGTAGATCAGCAACTAGTGCACCAGCAGCTGAGTTGGAACCTTCATCAATTGATTCCAATTTAGCTAATCTTTGTGACTCCCCCTCAAGATGGGCATAGATGATCAGAGTGCCCATCTTGGACAGTAAGAAATGGAAAGTGGCAAAGGGTAAAGCTTTTGTAAAATTGTCTGCAAGCAGCAATTTTGATGCCATATGTACTGTTGTGATGATCTTGGCCAGCACCGTTTCTCTGACAAAATGGCAGTCCAATTCGATGTGCTAGGTCCTTTCATAGAACACTGGATTCTTAGTGAGATGGAGAGCCGCTTGACTATCACAATATTTAAGCGCTGGCTGAAGGTGAGCAATATTGAAATCCTTTAGTAAAGAGAGAAGCTAAACAATTCCACGAGCCGTGAGCCAAGGCTCGGTATTCTGCTTCTACAGAAGAATGTGAGACTGTGGCTTGCTTTTTGGATTTCCAGCTAACAAGAGAATCACCAATAAATGTACAAAACCTGTAATTGATCTTCTTGTTTCCGGGCAAGCAGCCCAATCTGAGTCACTGAAGGCTTTAATGTGTAAAGTAGACTGAGAAGAGAAGAAACTGCCCTACGTATAGATCCTTTTAGATAACGTACGATTCGATGAGCAGCACGCATATGTATCTCTGCTGGCTTGCCCATGAACTGACTTAAAATGCTGACAGCATGGGTGATATCAGGTATTGTGATCATAAGATATAGCAGTCTCCCAATTAATCTTCTGTAGCTTGAAGAATCAACCAACAAATCTGAGGATGAATGAGAAAGTTCGCGATTGATTTTGATTGGAGTATAGAGTGTTTTACATCCTAGAAGTCCTGCATCCTCAAGAATCTCAAGACTATACTTTCTCTGACACAAGTGTATGCTAGAAACTGACCTAGCAATCTCTAATCCCAAAAAGTACTTCAGCAGACCTAAATCCTTGATTTTGAATTCTGAATGTAAGTCTTCACACTGTCAATGACTTTGATATTGGAACTTCCAATGCTTTTGTCATCAACATAGACCAAAAGAGCCACAAATCCATTCTCATCATTTCTTGTAAATAGTGAGTGATTAGATTTAGATTGTCGGAAACCAATGGAAGTAAGAGAAGCAGGAAATTTTGAGTTCCATTACGGAGAAGCCTATTTAAGGTCATAAAGAGATTTATGAAGCTTACATATCATCCTATTATCAGCACTAGATGACTCTCCCTTGCCATCAAAATCAGAAGGCAACTCCATGTAAATCTCTTCTTCTAAATCCCCATGAAGAAAAGCATTCTGCTTACAAGCCACTGCAGTTTTCCCCAAAGGTAAATGAGTAACTGTCCATGTTCCATTTGCCTCTAAGGCTTTCAATTCACCAGTCATAGCATCTTACCAAGGCTTAGAATTCATAGCTTCGAGGTAATTCCTAGCTTCACGAAGCATGGACTGGGAAAGAGCATAAGTTTTGTGAGAAGAAGATAGATTATCATAAGATAAGTACTGATGAATGGGATGTGCAGTAGAAGTGACAGGTTTGCTCAGAGTAGCATGAGTATGCGCAATCCAAGAGTGATAATCGCGTAGATAGGTAGGTGGATGGCGAGCTCTTTCTGACCTCCTATGAATGATGGGAGAGGTGAGGTATGGTCATGTGAAGGTGTGGTAATATTAAGGTTAAGTGAGGATGAGTAAGAAGCTTCATGAAAAAGGGTAGTAGAAGAGGGATTGGAAGGTGATTCGTGTGAAAGATGCTAAGGTGAAGTACGAGTGTTCTGGTCAGTAGGAGAGGAAGATGAATTGAGTCAAGAAGGTTGAGAATAGGAAGGAAAAGAATCTGGTAGAGCAGAAGGAAGAACCAGATCATTGGAGCCCTGAGAATGCAAGATGTGAGAACTTGAATTATAGAAGGGGAACTCAGTTTCGTAGAAAACAATATCCCTTGAGATAAAGTAAGACTCGGTTTCAAGGTCATAAAGCTTGTAACCTTTCACACCAGGTGGATATCCTAACAAACTGCATTTCCTTGCTCGTAGACACAATTTGGTTCTATTGTGTCTGAGGGTAGATGCAAAGCATAAACACCTGAAAACCTTTAGATGTGTATAAGAAGGAATAGAGCAGAAAAGCATCTCATATGGTGATTTTTGGTGCAAAATAGGGGTCAGAATTCTGTTGATGATGTGAGTTGCAGTCAAAACTACATCTCCCCAGAATCTAGATGGTAATAAGGCTTGGAAGCGGAGAGCACGAACCATAGAACGGAGATGCTGGTGCTTTCTCTCCACTATCCCATTTTGTTGAGGGGTATCGACACATGATGTCTGATGTAAAATACCATGAGAGTTAAAAAAATCATGCATTTGAAATTCCAATCCATTATCGAAATGTATTTGTTTGACTTGGGAGTTAAATTGAGTTCTAATCATATGAACAAAACTCTGTGAAAAGGTTCTAACTTCTGGTTTGAATTTCATCAAATATACCCAATCAACCCATGTGTGGTCATGCACAGTAGTTAAAAAATAATGATGACCTTGAGTAGCAGTAAGATATGGACCCCAAATGTCACAATGTTTTAATTCAAAAGGGAAGGATGTAGAAGAGGTACTCCAATGAAATGGTTTACCGTTTTCTCTTCTGCTTTGTAAAATGACAAACAGTAAATTGTATTTCTCTATTACACTTTATACTAGGAACATGTGACTGCATTACATCCATTCTCTGATAATAGACATGTCCTAATCTAAGGTGCCAAAGATCTAAACACTGTTGTTTATTAGAATGAAAGACTTGAGTGCTGATCCTGGCTGGTAGTGTGGCTGGAAAAAGGAAGATTATGGACCATGTTGCAGGAAATGGACTGAGGATTGATGGAATAGAGGCCATTGGAGGCTTCAACAAGACCAATCGTCGTCCATAAAGACCAGTGTTTTTCAAAGAATGAGACAAAAAAAAGAGTTGTGAGTGAGTCTACTTACTGAGATAAGATTGAAAGTAAAAGTGGGAACACAGAGAGCATTGGTAAGAGTAAAAGAATCTGAAATTCTCACAGTAGCAATATAAGTGACTTGTCACGCCCGGATCCGAGGACCCGAGGAGTGTCATAACAACCAAATTGGAAAAAGACAAAAGCCACCTCTACCCCTCACCATTCGGCCAAGGTACTTCTTCACCCTCTTCCAACCGAATTGCTTCACCAACATGGCCTTTCCATGTCAAATTGCATAGCCCACATAATTAAGTGTCTCGACTTATGTTAACAAAGGCTAGAAAACAAATTAGGAGAAGACAAACTACCACACACACACACAAGTCTTCAACATTCGGCCAAGGTCTCCTTTTCTTTCCAAGGCAATGGATTCACATGGTGAATTGGCTCAATTCCAACTCATTCCCACTTAGTTTGGTCAACATCCAACCATCTCTTAAGTGATATACTCCCAATCAAACTAGTCCTCCAACCTTTGATCAAAAGCAACCTAATTGGTCCATGATACCTCCACATGGCCGAATGTCTCTCTCTCCCCTCCTAGTCCACCATGCATTTCATTTACACTTAGTTTGGTTCACATCAAATTCTTTCTCCCATGGAATGGCCGGCCAAGCCTTGCTTTATTTTGTCTTCTTGCCAATTAGTTTCTAACTAAATTCCTTACACTTGAACTAAAGTCCTTCTTTTACACTTAAAGTCCTTTTACACTTAATTTCTAACTAGTCTTCTAATGCTTGAACTAAATTGACTTCTTTACCCTTAAACTTATTTCCTAGCACTTGAAGTAAACAACCACTTTTTAATGTCGAGGATTAGGGGTTTACACTACTAATCCTTCCACCATTATCTTTAATTTAGGCCCTAAACACGTTCTCACGTTCTCGTTTCCATCCTCGAAAAAAAAAATTAAACTCTAGAAATGCTTCGTGACTTAGGACACAAAATCATCACTAAGACATGTAAAGTTCATCACACACAATCAGTCAAAAGTCTAGGGTATTACATGACTCCAGCATGAGTTTGATTAGGCAAATAAACAAAAGCCTGAGTTTCACAAGTGATGGTGGTCCGAAGTGAAACTAAGCAGACCATATGGTCTATGGCCCCAGTATCCAGAATCCAAGGTGTGATTGGTGATTTAGGAGTCATATGATGCACAAGAGAAAGGAAATGATGATGATGATGACGACTAGTGGAAAACATAGAGGAATCAAGAATGTTAGGGAAAATGGAGGGACATAATTTTATATCTGCCGTGTTAGAAGGATGAGAGGTGCTGCTATTGGTCTCTGTGGAAGTGACAACCTGAGGATTGAACTAATTTTGGTTAGTTGAGGCAATGGAGTCACCGAGATGAAGCTTTGAACACTGGGCATTGACAAAAGCTACAAGTTGATGAGGCTGACCCTCAGTTAAAGGCAACTGTGGAGCATTTTGAGACCCTTTATTCTGCCCTTGAGAAGACACTTGATTGGCTGAATGCTTATTTGAAGATGAACCAGAAGAGTATCCTGGCTTGGTCTTGGTGAACTTGAAGTTGGGGGGAAAACCAATCAAACAATAACATTTTTCTTTGGTGTGCCCAACCTTTCAACAACGAAAGCATGTAACAACAGTGTTTTCTCTCCTATTTGCTGAACTATGAACCACTGCCAGACCTGATGACTCAGAGTTAGGCATCACAAAAGTCCTTGCTTGCCTTTGCCTTTCTGCCTGCAAAACTATGGAAAAAAATTCTATCCAATGAAGGCATAGGACTCATGAGAATGATTTGTCCCCTAATGCTATCATAGGGGTCATTCAAACCCATCAAGAACTTGAATACACAATCTGTTTGTTAAGTCTCACCAATGGTTTTTAACGCTTCATGGGTACACAGTCCACATGAGCAGCGAGGAAGGAGTCTATAGTTATGAATCCCAAATGGCATTTAATTGAGTGAAATAATCACTTACAGACAAAGTTCCTTGCACAATCGATCCAAATTGCTATTGAATCTCGTAGATACGCACATTATCAGGTTATGCAAAACGTGCCTTGAGTGTTTCTCATATTGTCTTGGCTGAGCTAATATATAACACATTGGAGGCAACCCCCTTGGAGACAAAATTAAGGATCCAAGAAAAAATCAAGTTACTATAGCGTAACCAAGGAGTGTAAAGGTCACTGGTAAGCTTAGGAGTTTCGATGGTTCCATCAAGATATCCGAGCTTATTCTTGATTGAGATGGCAGGGATGAAGGACCATTGCCAAGAATGATAGTTAGGGCATGTCAAATGTGGTGTGACCACCACAGTGTTAGCATTATCACAGTGATGCAGATAAAAAGGGTTGTTGGGATTCTCTAAAAGGGAAGTGGTTTGAGGAGCTGGACTGATTGAACCAAAGATATGAGATAAAGGAGTTTCTTCAGCCATTGAGAATTGAATATGACCAAGAAAGAAACATAAGCAAAGAGAATGATAGAAGATTCAAAAAGATGATTGGCAACAAAGAAAAATCAAAGGTCACAGAACTTGCTCTGATACCATGTTAGAAAAGGAGAAGAAGATGCAGTAAAATCAAAGGAATTGACTAAAGGACAAAGAGAATGTTTTCATTCCTATCTCTAAAAGATCATTACTGATTTCTTATATATTATATACAGCAAAGAATCACAGTAGAATATATGTTAGAATAACAAACAATACAACTGTACAAATACGTGTAACTCTATCCACAATCAAAGAATATTTCTATCTAACAAACTCTGCCAATTGTCTAAAGCTGATTGCAACCAAGTGTCATTAGCTCATTCCATCCCTTAACTTTTGATTCTCTATAGATCAGCAACTGGTGCACCAACAGTTGAGTTGGAACCTTCATCAATTGATTCCAATTTAGCTAATCTTTGTGAATTTCTGAGAAATTTAAAGAATGTGAAAAATAAGCAATTCAGCTGCATCACCAAAGGTTCCGCAACAGAATAAAGTTTGATAACTTTTATCTTCTCATTTGGCTTCAAACAAAACTAAACATGGTTATGAAATCAAGCAAAAACTCAATTAGCCAAGCTGTCCAATCATACTGCAATCTCAGTTTAAGCTAGTAGTCACGACAAATTACTCAAATCTAAACACATTCATAACTTATATAAATTATGCAGGTTTAGATAGCCTCTATAACTCAAATAATTCAGTTACAGTTCCACCTTGATGGGATGAAGTTGGAGCATGTGATATTTGTTCTGCCCTGACAAGAAAGGAATTGCCTCTCTGCAATGGGCCATGTCGATATATAAATACAAAACGGAGAGGGAAAAAAAACTCAAAATGTTTTAAAAGGCTCCAACAATTTTGTCGCCGTGATCAAGATTACTGACAAGTGAGAACCTTAGTAGGTGCATTTGACAACCACGAGTGATGGATTGAAAGTGAATTTTGCAAAGACACCATTTCAGAAGTTAGTTAAAGGAAAATATTATAAGGCGATGACAAGACTAACATTATTATATTGATCAAAGTGTTGAGTAGTAAAGCATAATCATGTTCAGAAGATAGCAATTGCAGAGATAAGAATGTTAAGATAGATGTGCAGGATCACAAAGAGAGATAGGATTAGGAACGAGGAGATTAGGGACAAAGTAAGATTAACACCGATTGAAGATAAAATGAGAGAAAATCGACTAAGATGATTCCATTATGTTAGAAGGCGTCCAACGGAGGTATCAGTTAAAAAGTGTGAAAGCATGGAGACTGCCAAGAATAGGAGAGGGAGAAGGAGAGAAAGACCCAAGAATAGTTGGAAAGTAACTATTAAACATGATTTTACCTACATGAATTTAATGGAGAATATGGCCCTTAATAGATTTGATTGGCGTCATCAAATTCATATAACCGACCCCACCTAGTAGAAAAAAGGTTTGGTTTGGTTACCATTTCAGAAGTTGCATACTGCAAATAGCATAAGAGACTTATTTAGTTCCAAAAAGGTTTGAACAAATCTTACATCAAGAGGATACAACATATTGGACAACCATTTGTAGCCTAAGTAGACTAAAATAAGGGTGGGTGATCCATCTAAATCCTTCGATCCCAAATGTAGGTTCTTGGGCATAGTAACAGAAAACACGGCAATGTAGATACTAAAGAACATAGGCCATAATACAGAATACAAATTGATGCGAAACAGAAATTGAAAGCAAAGAAAGAAGAGATTGAAAGTAGGAGAAAGAAGAAAGCAGAGAAAAAGAAGAAGAAGAAGTAGAAAAAAGAGGGGAAAATTAGGCCAACGCAGCTATTAGTCAATATATTCAATAATCTCCAAAAGTCTCTAAACCCTAATAATCCTTAAGTCTTTAAATAGGCTAATAAATTCCCTAAAATGGTTGAAGATAAAT
>JAVXUM010000046.1:11520255-11531111 GCA_035590655.1 Pouteria glomerata
TGAATTTTCTCAAAATCTCACTACAAATTAAATGGGTAATTTGTAAACTCTAGGCATCTGAGATGAGTTGGATTGGGAAACTGAACTTGTCTTGCCCATTGTTCTTCATTAATTGTTAGTTTAAATCCTTTTGCAGATCTTAGTATTCTCTTAAAATCAAAAACCATTTCAGACCAAATTTTTCATTTCTATTTCATATTCATGTGGGTTGTTTGTTTTGCTAATTTTCTCCATTAGAATCATTTCCTACCATTGCACAAAAGGTCCCTGTGGAAGATGACTCGGTATTTACCGGATTAAATTGTGCCCCAACAATCCCTTGTACTTGGGGGAATCTATCTTAATTGTATTCACTCACTAATTTTAGATTTAATTTTACATTTTAGGGTGAAGTAATTAAGAAGAACAAGCAGTCAACTAGCCTCTATTAATAAAGTTCTGGATGATAAAATGCAAACTTTGTTCTTGATGGGTACTTTACCCGAAAGCTGGGAGACTCTGGTTGTGTCTCTCAGTAACTCAGCTCCTGGAGCATTAATGACCATGGATATGATTCAGGATGCCTTGTTGAATGAAGAGGCAAGAAGAAATGAGATGGGCTCTCCGTCATCTCAAGCCCTTATCACAGAGAACAGAAATTAAGGGCGAGGCAGGAGTAAGAGTGGACACCACATAAGTAATTTTGATCACAGCAAGTCCAGAAAATGTGGCTTGTCTAGAAACTGCAGCCAGTCCAGACCCAAGTATAGATGTTACCATTGTGGTGAAGAGGGTCACATGAAGATAAATTGCTAGAAACTAAAGAGTGAGCAGAGACAAGGGGGTAATTTGGAGAAGAAAGAAGACAATAATACTGCAGTGACTGCTAAAGATGTTGTCTTGCTATCACTTGAAGAGGATCAGTGCCTTCAGGTGACAGATTTAGCAGTTGAATGGATCGTGGATTCTGTAGCTTTTTTTCATGTAACTCCTGACAATAACTTTTTGTATCTTACGAAGCCGGAGACTTCGGTGTTGTGAAAATGGGAAACACTAGCTATTCTAAGATTGTTGGGATAGGAAATGTTCTTGTTCGTACCAGTGTTGGATGTTCAGTACTGTTGAAGGATATGAGGCATGTTCCAGACTTGCGCTTTAATCTGATCTCTGGAGTTGCATTGGATCACCAAGGGTTCACTAGCTATTTTGGTGATGGAAAATGGAAGTTGACTAAGGGGGCTTTAGTTGTTGCTCGAGGGCTGATTTCAGGAAATTTGTACAAGACATATATGAAGGTTTGCCCAAACAGTTTGAATGCTACAGAAGGGATGTCTTCCCTCAACTTTTGGCATAGAAAACTTGCTCACATGAGCGAGAAAGGTTTTCACATGCTTGCTAAGAGGTCCCTTATACCTCTTGATAACTCTATAGGATAAAGTCCTTGTGAGCACTGTTTGTTTGGTAAGCAGCGTAGGGTGTCCTTCAGTTCTTCTAGTAAAAGAAAGTCTAAAGTGTTAGACATGGTGTACTCAGACGTCTGTGGTCCGATTGAGGTTGAGTCTGTTGGTGGTAATAAATACTTCTTGACCTTTATTTATGAAAGGTCTAGGAAAGTTTGGGTGTACTTTCTGAAATCTAAAGATAAAGTTTTTCATTATTTTTGGTTATTTTATGCTATGGTTGAAAGGGAGACGAGTAAATTGTTGAAATGTCTCTGAACATATAATGGTGGTGAGTATACTTCTTGTGAGTTTGAGGAGTATTGCTCCAGACATGGAATTCGGCATGAAACCACAGTACCAGGAACCCCACAACATAATGGTGTAGTTGAAAAAATGAATAGAACCATTGTAGGAAGAATTAGATGTATGGTTAGAATGTCTAAATTGCCTAAGTCTTTTTGGGGTGAAGTAGCTCGGACTGCTTGTTTGTAATTAATAGATCATTTTCAGCACCACTTGGATTTGAAATTCCAGAAAGGAAGTAGACAGAAAAGAAGGTGTCATATTCACATTTGCGAGTGTTTGGTTGTAAAGCTTTTGTGTATATGCCCAAGAAACATAGAGCTAAGCTTGATGATAAATCACAGCCATGTGTCTTCATTGGTTATAGAGATGAACAGTTTGGGTACAGACTATGGGATCCAATAAAGAAGAAAGTCATTAGGAGCAGGGATGTGATCTTCTATGGAAATGAAGTTGTTGAAAAGGCTCCATAGCAAAAGTTAGCCAATGTTTCAGATTTAGTGTCAGATCCCTCTTTCTCGAGTTCAAATGAGGAAGAGACTGCAGACAAGGTTCCAGAACCACAATTTCTAGAGCAGGGCACTGAGAATGTTAATCAATGGGAGACTTATACTCCACCAACAACACAAGTTGAAAGACCAATCAGGGTTCAAAGGCCAAATGTTCAATATCTAGAACTTGAATATGTTTTGCTTACTGATGAGGGGGAGCCTGAAAACTATAAGGTAGCCAGAACGCATAATGACAAAGATAACTGGATAAAGCCATGCAAGAAGATATGAGTTCCTTGACTTGGAGTAAGACTTATGAGTTGGTAAAACTGCCTTTACCAAAAAAAGTTTTGCAAAACAAATGAATTTATAAGCTTAAGAAAGATGCAACTGGGAAATTGGTCAGGTACAAGGCTCACTTAGTCATCAAAGGATTTAGTCAATAGAAAAAAATAGACTTTGATGAGATATTTTCTCCAATTGTGAAGATGACTTCAATCAGAATGGTGTTTACCTTAGCTGATGGGATGGATCTTGAGCTTGAGCAGATGGATGTTAAGACTGCCTTCCTTTATGGTGACTTGGAGGAAGAAATTTATATGGTGCAACCAGAAGGTTTTGAAGTCAAAGGAAAAGAACATCTGGTTTGCAAGTTAAAAAAGAGTTTATATGGTTTAAAACAGGCACCCAGGCAGTGGTATAAGAAATTTGATTCTTTTATGGTAAGTCATGGATACAGAAGAACAGATTTAGATCCGTGTGTCTATATTCGGGTTTTTCAAATGGCAAGTTTGTCATTTTGTTGTTATATATTGATGATATGCTCATTATTAGCCAGAGTTCAAGGATGATTAAGAGGCTGAAGTTAGAATTGTCAAAGTTCTTTGAGATGAAAGATTTGGGTCTTGCACAGCAGAATCTGGGCATGTAGATAGTCTGTGATTGAAAACAGAAGAAAATTTGGTTGTCACAGGAAAAATATGTTGAATGGGTGATTGATAGGTTCAACATGACGTGTGCTAAGTCTGTTAGTACTCCTCTTGCAGACCATTTCAAATTGAGTAAGAAGTTATGCCCAAATGATCAGAAAGACAGAGATTAGATGGATCGTATTCATTACTCTTCAGCGGTAGGAAGTTTGATGTATGCCATGGTTTGCACTCGACCTAATATTGCTAATGTTGTTGGTGTTGTCAGTAGGTTTCTTTCAAATCTGGGAAAATTACACTGGGAAACTGTGAAATGGATACTGAGATATCTCAAGGGTACTTCAAAGTTGTGCTTGTGTTTTGGACGATCAAAACCAGTCTTGAAAGGTTACACAAATGCAGATATGGCAGGAGACCTTGATCATAGGAGAAGCATTTCAGGCTTTGTGTTCACTTTTGCAGGAAGAGCCGTCTCATAGCTGTCAAAGTTGTAAAAATGTATAGCGTTATCTACTACAGAGACTGAGTATATTGCTATGGCAGAAGCAGGTAAAGAAATGCTTTGGTTGAAGAGATTCCTTCAAGAATTGGGTCAGGATCCGAGTCAGTATGTGGTACACTGTGACAGTCAGAGTGCACTTAACTTGACTAAGAATGCCATGTATCATTCTCGGACGAAGCACATTGACATCCGCTATCACTGGATATGCGAGCTTATGGATAAGGAGCTTTTGAAACTTGAGAAGATTCACATAGATCAAAATCTTGCAGATATGTTAACCAAGGTTGTTACCAGAGATAAGTTCCTGTTTTGTCGAGACAGTGTCGGCATGGGTACCAGTTGAAACTAGTCAATCAGTATTCCCTCTCTACATGGGTTTGGAGGGGGAGATTTGTTGGGAGCCTCACCCATTTATGAGAGCAGCCCAGCAGGTACTCTGTATTCATGGTAGACAGTTGAAGAGTCAGAGAGATGAAGGCGCAAACAGCTCAACAGTCAGACAATTGAAGAGTCAGCAGCCCTCCCATTTATTCACAGTTATTGTTATTTATTTTTGATGGTTAATATATGTATTCCAGAGAGAGACTGGGAGTTTAGACAGACAGAGAGGGGGTGTGTGAGAGGGTAGTATTTAGGTTCAGATAATCCAAAGAGAAGGAAAGACAGAGATAATTCTTGTACCCACCATTGTGATCATATAGTGGATCTTTATTTATCTACCCGTGGATGTAGGCCAAGAGTATTGAACCACGTAAATATTGTGTGTTGTTTTTACTATTCTTGTGTTTGTTTTTGTTTTCCTTTTTGTTTTTTTTAATCTTTCCCTCACAAAAGGGGCAAAATTTGTTTACTGAGTAAACGTTTAAGATTAAATGAAATCGTTTATGAAGGGACCGTTTGGTAGCGCTGTCGTTTTTCTGTTATTGTTTTTTGTTGCCGTTTTTCGTTTTGTGTTTTCTGTTGTCGTTTTTCTTTTCTTAAATAAAAATCGAAATAGTGTTCGGAAACGTAATTTTGTTTACAATTATTATTTTTTATTTTTAGAAAATATTTAACTGTATTACATTTTGTTATACTATATTATATTATATTATATATTATATTATATTATATTATATTATATTATTGTCATGTTATATATATATATTATAATATAATTAATATAATATAATAATTTAATTATATGTAATATAACAATATAATATAATAATAGAGACCATTAGATTTTTATTTAATTTTACAAACTTTAGGAATCAAATCTGATAGTCTGAGGTTTAGGGTTATAACCAGTTTATAGGACAGAGTGTGTTGTAAGACCCTAGTTTAAGCACAAACCCTGCGGCAACCATCCCGTAGTAAGACTAGAAAATTTAAATCTAAAACTTTGTAAAAGTAAATAATTATTTAATATATCTAAAATGGCATTCTTGTCTAGATATGTATCTAGTGCATCAAGTTCATCCCAAGATAGTGACATAATAAATCAAGAAGAAGAAAATATTCAAAATATACAACAACCTTTATCAAACTGAAAAATCCCAAATGTTCCCATCAAAGAAATTTATCAAGCCCAAAGGTGGTAATTTTCTTCTGATTACTCCATCAAGACTGTTGAACAAACAGTCCCTCATACATCTGAATGTCAATCTGTCCAACTTTTGGACTCAAAAATCATTAAAAAATGTCAAGAAAAATATTCATATATCCACTTCAGTCTGATCCAAGTAGCTGTTCAACTACTTACCCGAACTGGATTAAACACATCAATCCTACCTTGTCTTAAGGATCAAAGACATCGCAGATTCCATGACTCTTTGCTTGGAGTCATTGAAATAAGATTGTATAATGGACCAATTTATTTTAATTGTTTTTCAAATTATCCCGTTTGATTACATGATCCAGGAATTTTAAAATCACTAGTATTAAAAATTCAAACTTCAGGTTATGACATGGAACCCAAAAACATTCCTTTTTGCCATTATCTATAGAATTCATTACAAAACCATGACAACCCTTACGAATCCTTTAGTTAAAACTTTCAGTCCAAAATGAGAAACAGTCTTCTTTCAGACACAAAAGGAAAAGAAAATTCCAATCTCATTGTCTTACAAACCATAGTCTGGAATGACATCAATCTTCCATCTGAATGGGAATTGGAAGATCAAATACCTACACCTGTATTAGAAAATAAAATACTACATCAAATCCAAGAATTTCCAGATGGAACTGGTAGACTCCAGTTCTCATCTGCAAGATTTTCAAACCTTAGAATCAAAGATGAAGAATCTGTAAAATCAAAAGAACCATACTTACCTCCAAGAACTTCCTGCTCTGAAGTTCCATCAAAATATTCATATTTACCTCTAAGAACTTCTTGTTCTTCAATCCCATCATCTAGTAAATATGAACCTTTAAAACTCAACAAAATTAAGAATTGGCCAATCCCCCAACCTGTATATGCGGATCAAACAAATCAACGGGATGAAAATGATAAATCTTCAACCCATATGTCACTAACACAATCACAAATGAAGGATGACCCTCAAATATTTGTCCTTGATAAGGAATTTACCATAGATAAAAGAATATTAAAACAAGACTTTGAATCACCAAAAAACACCCAAAAAAGAGAATGGTTTTTATTAAATTTTGATGAAACGACAAGAATCCCAATAAGAGAAAAATTTTATAAGTATGTTCAACATTATAAATTTCATATAAAATTCTTTGACTGGTTTGAAATGTACGCATCAAACAATAACATAAATTATCTTTTTAACAAAGAATTAAATGTAACACAAAAACCCCAACAATGGAACACATCTGATGGCATTAAACAATCTGTACATCCTCCTCAAGAAGAAATATCAATCCAATACAGAAATACAGATATCACGGTTTCACCCTACAAGATGAAATCCCCACAAGGATTTGATATAACATCAAGAGATATCCAAAAAATCATGGAACAAAATAATTTCACCAATCAAAATCTTAAAACAATCAGTGAACAATTAAACAGAATTGAGACAAATCTTCAAGAATCTGAACCTGAATCAAGTCAAACATCACAACAATCTATTAAGTTTCTATTTGTTCCTCATGAAATCCCAAGGAAAATTAATAATCAATTGGAAGATAAAGATTTTATGAAAGAAATTAATCAAAAAATATCAACACTTCAAAATACTTTAACATTTGTAGTTGCCCCAGAAACATCGTCTCCATCAACAAGATAAAAAACAATACACACATTATCTTATTTATCAGAATCTTAACAAGAACTGGTAAATAAATTTGAATCAAAAATAATTCAAATATTGTCTGAAATATCTGAAACTGAAGCAGAGGAAATATTAAAAACATTTGCACCTCAAGATCAAACATTAAACATGACAAAATGGAATCATAACAAACACAATACAAAACAGACAAAAAATTATTATCCAAGACCTTCATTCCCTGACCAACAGTTTGAAGAATTTGTTGAACCAACACCATTCTTCAAAGGCACTGGAATTTATAAATGGAATTTAGATGGATTAACAGAATATCAAAAAATTCAAAAACTTCAAGAAATGACAATGGTAGTAAGTGCATATAAAATGAAAAAACAATGTTCAGATAAAGTTGTTGCAGAAGTCCTAATCTCAGGATTTTTTGGACATCTTAAGACCTGGTGGGATAAATATCTCACTGAATCAGAAAGAAATCAAATATTAGATGCAGTCAAAACCGATGACAATAATGAACCCATCAAAATAGAAGTAGATGAAGAGTCAATAGTAGTCGAAGATGCTATTAACATTTTAATCTTTTCTATTATCAAATATTTCATTGGAAACACATCAAAATTGAAGCAAGATCATCAAGAATCTTAAAAAATTTAAAATGTCCAAAATTACAGGATTATCATTGGTATGAAGAAATATTCTTATCAAAACTTGGAATGAGGGATGGTCAACGTCTTCCCTTTTGGAAAGAAAAATTCATTGATGGATTATCAAGATTATTTACAGAAAAGGTTAAGAACAGATTTAAAGAACAAAATAATGGAATCATTCCATATGAATAATTAACTCTCAATAATTGATCTTATTATTATTATTATTATTTTTTCAAATAATTAAATATCAAAAAGATAAAATTTATGAATTCATATTTATTATTTTTTACCGTTAAGTTTAACACACCCACCTGAATAGCAGATATTCTGATAACATGAAGGTCTTATGTAGTTGTTGCCGGCTATCCTCAGATCCTAAATTTATCTTAAAAATTAAATAAGTAAAATCTAATAAATAGCATACAATTATTAATTGAAACTACCTTAAATAAAATACCTTACTTTCTTCTATAATTTTACTCTCCGTCCTCTTTCTTCCTTCTCTATTTCTCTCTTCTATATTTTTTTTTCCTGATTTCCTTCTCGGTTTTCTCCTCCCAGCCGAACACAACACACACACACACACACACATATATATATATATAAATGATACACTTGGTGGATAAGTAACTAGGTTCCAGGAGCTTTTTTTTTTTTTTTTTTTTCCAATGCTTGGCACGTGGGCTTTTTCTTACACACCAATGCCCACCAAGTATATACTACTCATCCACTAGCCAAGCCTTACAGCCGCATATTTTTTTTTTTTTTTTTTTCTAATCCATATCCATCCAAATCTTTCATAACCACGTGGGCATGCCAGGATTAAACCATAATCTAATGAATCATGTACTTATGCTACTAATTCATTTAGTTTAAGACTAAATATGTTATATACTAATATCAAATTCACATAATCAAAATTCTAAGCACAAAATCAAATTAGCATAATCAAAATTATAAGCACAAAATAAAAATTAAAGCAATAATGCATTAAAAAAAAAATAATGAAAATGTAGGATGTCACAGATTGAATGGATATGAAATGAAATGGAGAGAAAAATCGGAGGAGTTGGGTTTGGGGGGCTGGCGTCCGGACGGCCCGTGGGGGTGTCCGGACTGCCAAAAGCTGAGCAAGGGCTGGCGTCCCGACAGGCCCTAGGGGTGTCCGGACGGCAGAAGGCCATTTCGGCCTATTTGCTTCTTTTTGCTTCCTGATGTTAGTTTTTATCCCTGAATTAGTTTATATACATTTTACAAGCGTTTTATAGATTCCAAACCATGGATTAGATGAATGTGAATATATTTTATATTGAGTTAATATTTAATTCCATGATTGAGTATATCGAGTGAAATTGGGATTGGGATGGTTTCATCTGGTGAAAATGACGTGTATGATGGGCCGAGAGTGCCATTGAACTATGTGATGTGCCGAGGCACGTGTGATATATTGATTATGATTGTGAATATGAAACACCGGATGAGACGTATGGATTGGATATTTTCTCGGACTGCAGCCGATTGCCTACTTGAGATAGCGGATGCTTGCTTGATATAAGTGAATGCCCTACTAGAGGTGTAACTCGGTTCTTTAGCGGAAGGGTCAGGGGGTGTAACACGGTTCCCCTGAGTCACACCCTGCTTGAGCAAAGCAGATGCTTGACTAGAGGTGTAACACGGTTCTCTAGTAGAAAGGTCAGAGGTTGTAACACGGTTCTCCTGAGTCTTACACATGTGGGGGTGTAACACGATTCCCCACAAGTGATATTTATATGAGATATATATATGCATTTGTCGTTAGCGCTTAAAACGATGTGCTTAGTGACCGCATGTGTCTTGGCTGAAAGACTTACTAAGTGTCATCCGTCTCAAAATAAGGTTGGGGGTAGATGGATGATTTAGGATGTATGGGTCATTGCATTCCATCATATCCATTATATTGCATGAGACTGTATGAATGGTTGTTATATATTTTGAGAAATGGATATAGATGTTATGAATGGTATTAAGGTTTGATTTATTGGTAATGCATGAGATACAAAATCTAGATAATAATTTAGGAACTACGAAGACCTGATTCCCGAGGTGGGATACGTAGGCAACTTAGGCGTGAGTAGCCTAAGTCTGGTCTAGACTGTGGATGGTGATAATTATGGTTGTTCTCTTAAATGAGAATTTGTTTATTGGGTTTATAATTATGAGACCCAGGGTGAAGGCCCATGATTGATGTTGGTTTCGATTATGTAAATTTTGGATAACGTTACCGAGGTGTGGCTGTGTCGAAATTTATGATGTGTTATATTTCTTTAATATGGGAATGAGGGACGACATTAAATACGCTGATAGTGATTATTATGTTATAATTTGACCTTAGTACAGGTTATTTTATTCTTATTAGTCCCTATTTTCCTATACCGTCTGTCCCAGACAATTTATGTTAGGGGCGTGATATGTTAAAGTACCATTCATTCTTGTAAAAGATTTGAATAGAGGGGTGATATTAGGGACACCTTTCTTAAATCTTATCCAACCCATGACAATTTCCCATAAGGGAATTTTAACCATAATTTCAGATCAAGAAATCATATTTGAATTTTTAAATCCTCCAAACATAAAAGATTTGAATATTCTTAAAAATACTGCAATAAACAAAAATTAGGTTAATCATATTTCAAAAATCATATCAAAAGAAAACCATTTAAAACTTTTAAAAGAATAAAAAATTCACCAAGAAATTAAAAATCAACTCCAAGATGGCCAATTACAATTAGCCATAGAAAACTTTAAAAATAAAATAATCAAAGAAGTCTCATCAACTATTCCAAATGCCTTTTGGAATAGAAAACAACACATTGTAACCTTACCATACATAATTCATGAATCAAATATAAAAACTAAGGCAAGACCTATCCAAATGAATCAAGAACCTTTAGATTATTGTAAGAAAAAAATCCAAGAGTTATTAGATAAAAAACTCATTAAACCCTCTAAATCCCCCTGAAGCTGTGCAGCTTTCTATGTCAATAAAAATGCTGAAATAGAAAAAGGTACACCCAGACTTGTCATTAATTACAAGCCTTTGAACGATATCTTACAATGGATTCGATATCCAATCCCTAATAAGCAAAACTTACTTCAAAACTTGTAAATGCTAAAATATTTTCAAAATTTGATTTAAAATCTGGATTTTGGCAGGTCCAGATTGCTGAGAAAGATAAGTACAAAACGGTATTTACCGTTCCATTTGGATAATACGAATGGAATGTTATGCCTTTTGGATTAAAAAATGCTCCAAGTGAATTTCAAAAAATTATGAATGACATTTTT
>JAVXUM010000046.1:11531211-11543929 GCA_035590655.1 Pouteria glomerata
CTTGATGGTTGTGTTGATGTTTAGCAGTTATTATCTAAACTGTGACAGGGACTTATTAGGTACTCCCCGATAGTCCATTTTTAGGCCGTTATATAGCAGTTTTCTTTCGTGGGTCCGCTACACTCCCGTTGTGTTTGCTCTGATACAGGGACCGTAGTATCATGTTATGTATGTTTATATCACTCACGCCCCTGGGTCCCCGGGCTCGGGGCGTGACAGAACTTCTTCTAGCGGTAGAGAGGAGTTTCTAAGGTTTAGTCTTGAGAGTTTTTGTGAGGTTTTAAAGATGTTTTGGAGGTTCACTACTGTAGTATTGTGTTCTCTTTTAATTGCCTTCATTCTCCACTTTATGTTTAAACATCCTTTGAAGTACGGTATTATTTTAGTTTAAGTTAATAAAAAGTTTTCTATTGTCTTGATGCTTTCGTGTTCACTTTAAAAGTCTTGATTTAGTTTTGTTTTGGTTGAATGGTACATTGCTTGCTTAGGTAAAATCTAAGGTTTCTTGTTCTTGTGCACTCTTATTAAATTTAGTTTCTTTGAGTAGTTAGAATCTAGGTTTTATTTTCATTATTTTGGTATCAGATTATTCTTTATTTCTTCATAGTAGATTTAAGTATTTTTGATTTTTATTTTATAACGAGTACTTCAAGCATGCTAGGCTTGATACTTTATAACCTTGGTTGGTGTTCAAAGTAGGATGAATAAATTATAAGTAACTGAAAACCCTAAATGTATATACGCAATGTGCATACGTAAGCGTATATACATCTTATTTTTTATTTTGTTTGGTTTTAAAAAAAGAATTTCAAAAACAAATTTATTTGTTCAAATTCGTTGAATTACTGAAAAAGATTTTTGTATGCTTTAAACCCGTTTTCAAACCTTTGACGTAAACAAACTAAATTCGAAACCACAAACTTTTTAAAAGAAAAATTTCCGGCTTCATAATCTATTTGACGTAAATATGAAGTTTCATAAGTGGTAATTAGAACTTTTAATGAAATATCTTCTAATTTTTATTTCCCTTCTTTTTAAAAAAATGTGAAATTTGAATTATAGTATAAAGACGGGTTTAAGTTATAGGATTATTTTTCACTTGAAAATTGAATACCAAACCAAGGTTACTTTCGTCTTATTTAAAGTTACAAATTAATTGAGTGTTCTGCTTTCATAATTTCTATTGGTTAAAAATTATTTTTACATTATCTTTATTTATATCTGTTTAGGAAATTTAGTTAGAAAATTCACTCCACCAACTTCCAAATTTATTTTCAGCAAACATGGAATTAGAAAGACCTAGAAATAACTTAGAAATTAAAACTTTAGGATTTCCTATGGATTCGACTCTAAACTCACTAGGTAAAACTATACCGCACAACTTTATACTTGAAGGTTAGTTCTAGAAGCATATTCTAGACGCGGTCAGCTAGATCTTCAGATATGCCCTTCAAACCAAGACTAGTTCTAATAGTTTTTTCTTACAATCTGAATCTATGTTTCCAATTAAAGCTACTATTTAACCATGATACTTTTAGAATTTTGAGAAACTTAAACTACAAAAGTTATAACTTTATAAGTCATTTTCTCACACACCAAAATTTAAAATTTTTAAAGTTGTAGATTATGAGTTATATCTAAAAAATCGAGATTAACTTCAGAATTCAGAATTAAATTCTCTTCTGTAATGACTAATCTTTCAGCTCATTTTTAGATATGAACGAGTAATAGCATGGAAAGCAGCTTCCCACACTACTCAAACTTCAGGCCTGACACCTCTATTTCAAAGCCTCCTTACATAGCTTCTGCTTGCCCAGCAACCTTAGTAACAAAAGGGGTCACCATATAGAGTAAGGGTCGAAACTTGCCAGGTTAGGGGGAATAGGAAGGGAGAGGAAGCGATCAATACAAGCGAAGATCACTAACTGAAAAAGCCCTAATGAAATATAAATTATCGAAGTGATTCAATCCATTCGAGACTAAAAAATGTTAAAAACTAACAAATCAACGGAATAAAAGACAAGGAAAGATAGACTCATTAGTTAAAGAGGACAAACACGCAGACAAATACTACAGGCTAATCCACCAAAGGAAAAGCCTGTTATGAGTTAAAGGAAAGCTTTGCAAAGAAGACAAGACTAAAGACCTTACACACTTGACTATCAAGTTTCTAATCGAATATGCTCGAGCACAACACCTTAGCCATGCCAGCTCTCTTACCTCTATTGCCAAGAATTCGAATTGATGATTTTGAGAAGTCTTAAAAGTAAATGAATATATTCATAGAAGTAAAGGAATAGCATGTTATTCGAATTAGACATTCTCCTTCCAAAAGAAAGCACTATTACTCGAACTATGAAACAAGACCTTACTTTTGCTTACCAGTTTTTTCCAGATAACGGGCTTTTTGACTCCTTCCTATTTTGCCTACTCACCCGCTTGTGATAGTTAGTTTTGCCTCTTACCTATGCTCGTTCTAGCTCACTCTTTTGACTCTTATTTTTACTTAACGCAAAAAGAAAGAAACAAAGTCTTTGCTTTTGATGCTTCTTTTGACTTATTTATTGAGGACCAAAAATAACAAAAAGAGCAACAATAGCAAAATATTTTACTTTTAGTTCTTTTCCTTTGAATTGGAGCAAAAAAAGTAGCTCTCTTATTCAGCCTTTGAGCTGTTAAGGTTCTTGTTATTTATTATTTGTTGGATATGTTAACTGAAAAAGTTACCAAGATTAATGGTGATCATTTTGAGAACAATGATGTCAATTAAATTGATAAGATTAGAATGTACAGTGAGTAGGGGTAATCACCTTAATCTAGTCCAGGAGGCTCAGTCGCCACCATCTGGGTTCTGCAGAGAAACAATAACTGAATGAGAATGTGACAATAAAACAAGAATAAACAAATTTATAAAATTTTAATTAACTATAATAACAAAAATTAATATTTCTAACCTGAGAATGAGGAGGATGGCTCTGACTTTAAAATAAATACCTTTCCATCCCAGCTATCATCTATGCCCAAAGCGAGACCTCTCGTCCGTCCATCTCGGCACAAAGGGTCTGGAGCAAGTCCTGGTCACTACGTCTCGCCTGAGCGAATGACTCTGCTTGCATGATGGACTGGCGTGGAATGCTTTCACCTTGCGTGCATTTCAAGTTTTTAGTTCAATAAAATAAAAATATTTGTCCAAAATTACTTTTTTCCATTTGAAATGATTTTCATAATTATTTTAATGAATACATTGTCAATGAAATATTTTTTCCATTTAAGAACATTTTTATAGTTGCTTTAATGTTTAATGATAATAAAATATACAACTGAGCGAAAAAATTATATTTCATTATATTTTTTTTATTGCTATGAGTTCATTTTATTTTAAATTTTTTATTTTTCTTTTATTTTGAAATATAAAAAAATTAACCATTCCTCAACAAAATTAAAAAAAATTCATTATTTGAAATCTAGTTGGAATTGCTAAAAGAATAAAAAACAATTACCACTTCTCAACACCGCCATACCTACTAAAATTTGTTTATTTCTCAACTTATTTTACAATTCACATATAACAACTTACTTTATAACTGCTTGCCAAAAAAAAAAAAAAAATCCTTACATTTACAACTTACTCCACAATTAAACAAAAAAATTACTACCAACAACCAACATAAGTAATCAACAATATTCATCAAACTTTACAGCATCAACAAATTTTACAACAAACAAAATTTAACAACATATATTTTCAACAAAAGAAGCCAACAATATCATTTATGACAACATCAATATTTTCAATAGCTAAAATATTAACAACAAACCTAATGGAGGGATAGAAGAAAATAAGATCAGGACCAAAATGATTGAAGCTCCAACAAAGCTTAACCTAGAAAAAATTAAAAAAAAAAAATTCTTACTATATATAAATATATATACATAAAAGTGAGAAAGAGAAAGTCAGGGAGAGAGTAGAAAATAGCAGCGGTGGCTGGCAAAGGAGGTGGTTGTCAACGAGGGAGCACGGAGGTGCGAGGGACGCAGGAAACACATAATCGGTGAGAGAGAGAAAGGGGAAAACAAGGGAGCGAGGAGAAGAAAAAAAAAAAAGAGGGGAAAAAAAGGTCTTGGGCATAAAAATTCGAGTGTGTTAGCGACCGCCTATGGCCGTCGCTAAAGTCATCGTGTATGTTTTTTTAGCTGGCGGTCGTGTGAAAAAGTTTCATCGCTAGTAACCTAGCCGCACAAAATTTGTGACCTATCATTTAATGACCGCCATAAGCAGTCGCTAATATATTTTTTGCCACCGCAGCTACCTAAGAATTTTCTCCACCCATAGTCACTTCTTTGGTAGTGATTATATCATAATTATAAATACTTACCTTAATGATGATACGTTACTCTATTAAAAAGGTGTAATCGAACTCCAACTCTAGTTTATTGAAATAATTTCATAAAACATCTTATTCACTCATTAAGTTTGCAATTAAATCCCTTCACTAGATATTGAGTCAATTGAAACTTAGAAACTATTCAATTCATATTGAAACCTCACTTTATATTCTAAGAACTATTATTCTAATTGTTTTGTAATGGTCAGCATCTCAATAATATATTATTAAGACAATTGAATCTGGATTTAATGATTAGTTAATATTCTTAATATGGATAATATCCCATCTCAAATGTGATTGTAGATTCCTTCTTGATATTGTATGTTTCCTATTTTTATGCGATAATTTTCTAAAACACTAAGGTGTTGGCCTAATAATAATCAGTCTCAATCTTGATGAATTAAAATCATAATTACACAAAATAGTGTCTATCACTATCTCAGGATTTGTAGTAATTGCTTAGAGTGATCATAAAAAATATATCAATGTAGATAGCATAGTTTCAATGTATTTTTTCTTATTATTGTTCTGTTCAGTATCTTCCACACTAATACTTTTACATTCAAAATTCACTACTCTGATGATTGAGATAAGTTATTCTATCATATAAAAATCTAAAATGTTATAATCTTTCAACTGAGATATTCTCATCTCATAACCAACTACAAACAAATCTAGATTGATCGATATTTAGATTCATATCTCTTATATATGAAATACTTTCATATACATGAATCAAGCTCATTAATTAATCAAGAATTGTATTTATCACATGAACTATACGCATCCATAAGTAAAAAGGAAATTTTAGATAAACTAAATAAGAATTCTTTGTTACCTGGAATCAATTCATTATCTAATATATAATTTTAGAGCATACATCCCAATAATCCCAATAAGGACTCGTAGAGTATTTAGGGTTAATTTTCTTATAACTAATTCTAGAGTGAAGGTGATTGGAAGGTCTCTGTAATCGAACCCAAGGTTTTGTCTTATTGTTTTTGTGTGGTAATTACACTCTAAAGGTGTAATTGTTTAGTAAATACAAGAATTAAGTATAAATTTAGGATTATTAGGTATTTTAGTTATAAATTTAAATAATTAGGCAATTTAATCCACTTTGATACTTTATTTAGCAAAATAATTAAATTAGTAAATAATAAATATGATTAATAATATAATAACAAAATAAATTAACTTATTATTAATGTTGATTGTTATTTTGCTTTTCTTTTTTTTTTTTATTACAGGACAAAAAAAAGAGCCCAAAATAAAGTAGGCATCCAAACGCGTCCTGTCATCACCAGGCATCCTGATTGCCAAGCGTCTAGACCCTTCCCCACGTCGCCAGGTGCTCAAAAGCCCCAGCTCTTTCGAGCGTCCGGACGCGAGTCCCCTGTCCAAACAACATATTTGATTCGGGTTTTATTTCATTACAATATATGTATATCAAAACGATTATCTCAAAAACCCTAGCCAACTTTTTATTAAGAAATGCAGAGAATTAAGTCAGAAATAAGAAAGATTAAGCTAGATTGAAGGTGGTAGAGGAAAAGTTATACATGACATATATATCTCTTTACAATAGTGAATTTCATTATTCTGACTTCGTGAATTTCATTAAATTCTTCAAGTTTAGGTGCTATTTTCTATTATTTAACTCTTGCATTTAATTTTTTTTTATTTTATTTTTCCTGCAATTAATTTGTTAATTTCAAGATATGGGGCTAGATTTAGGAATCTGTTTCACGTGGAGATAAAAAATTAAGATTTCATTCGAGCCTAAATTAGTGTCCTAATAATTTTATTATAAAAATTATTTCAAGGTTTTTGATCAACAATTTAGGTGAGGTTTAAAACACCCAAAAATTATTAGATTCGGCTATATTTTCTATAATCACTATAGGGTCATAACTTTCTTAAAAAATCGAATATCAAACCTAGTTTTTATCATAGTTGTCAAACCTAGCCCAGCTCGGCGAGTTAACTCGCTAACCCGGTGACCCAGCATCTCAACTGGGCCGGGTTGGTAAATTACCGGTTAAGGCATTGAATCGGTGAAACCCGATCTGACCCGGTTTGACCCGGTTAACTCGGAAAAAATCGAGCGAGCCGATATTGACCCAGTCACTAACCCATTTTTTTTTTTTTATTTCAGCAAAGCATAGTCGACCCGATGGCCCAACGGGTTGACCCGGTGATCTGGTGACCCGGTGCTTGAACCGGGTCAAGATCTGAGCCGAATCTGACAACTATAGTTTTTATTAAAAACTATGCTTTATATCAAAATCTTCTTGTTACCTAATCCTTGAAATGATTTTGTGATTGAGACAATTCAACACTAATTTGTAGCATAAATAAATTCTAGTTTGGATGGTAATTGAAACAAATAATTATTTTCATTTATTAGATAACTTTTAAATAGGTAACTGCATAATTATTATTTTTTGCATTTGAATTTAATTTTTAATTATAATTATTTTTATTTAATAATTAATAAAATTATTTTTATTAATAAAATATAGAAGTTCTAAAAATTATTTGTTTTCAGTCCATTCCCTTTGAATATGATCTTCCTCTCACCAAATAAAACTACAATACTCACGTTTTTATTTGGAAGTTAGATGTAATATTTTATAATACGGTCGAAAGAGTTTTCCCATCATCAATCACTGTTATGCTCTTGTGATTGATTAATTAGTTGTGTGTGGTTTTGTTGGTTTCACGTTAAGAAAAATTCATAAAGAACTATCACCCATACACAAGAGCATGAAAACTAATCAATTTGTAACGCTAGGCACTAAATCATAATTATTTATGATACGTTTATGTTTATAATTGACAGATTAGTGAATAAAATAATAATTTTAAATTTTATCTTTTAGGTATTTGAATAAGGTGTCGAAAAGATATATATTGAAAAAAGTTTTCTAATGCTTAAAAGTTTAGAAATACTTTGAGGAAAATTTCTTAATATTTAAGAAGGTTGACATCATTTATAAGAAGTTTTCTAAAAAAATTTGAAAATAAGAAATCATATAATCCTATAAAAATTGAATTGCTTGCTTTATAAATAAAGATCGTCTCCAAGAGTCTTAAATCACTTAAAAAATAGAGATTATATATTGACATATTGAGTTTTATTGAAGAATTTTATATATTGATATTTTGAGTTTTATTGAACAATTCTCTCATAAACTTAGCTAACAAAATTTTATATGTACAAAGCATTTATAGATGTTCAAAGGGTTGAAAATTAGTCTTTCTCTAGGAAGATTCATCGAAGGGATCAAGCAATTCTACGTAAGGGATTTCTCTAGGATGATTCATCAAAGGGATCAAGCAATTCTATATAAGGGATTGTAGATTTGATTGAATAGCTTTGTATACTTGAAATATATAATCCTCTAACAGTGAAAAAATTTTAACTAATTTTTTTGTATAAGAATCTCATTTTTCTCCTTTAGTTGATAAGGATTTTCATGTTAAAAATCACATATTTTTTATTTTTTTTCCTGCGTGATTAATTGTTTAATACTAAACCATACAAATTTTTAATATATCTACTCGTAGCCGAAAATAAATTATGCATTTCAAGCTAAAACTTTCTCATGGTACATCAATTCAAGAAATATATATATATATATACACGAACACTTAAAAATACATAGACTTTACATATGTATTATACCAACTGTTGACTTACAAACTTAAAGTATATATGCCATATACGTATAATAGATGCCAAGGTGCAAGGTGAAAAACATGCACGTATGATTCACGTTATCATGGTCACCCTTTCAAAAGGCATTAAAAATAAAAATTAAAAAAAAAAAAATTTCTTTCACGTGGCTAATTCAGAGCAATTAAGAAATTCATGATTCCGTATGAACATGTCCAATGAGGGCGCCAATTATGGCAGTATCCAACCACTGTAAACATTGACCCTTTTAAACTATATTTAAACACAGAAGGCGCCATTCATTTAAAATTAATATATCTCAAATATTTACAAGTCCCAAATTCTTAATTAGAAAAATGATATATATTTATAAATATATATAGCAATCATATTAGAAGCAAGGATCAACAGAACATACTGCTTTTTTTTTTTTTTTTTTTAATTTTTTTTGTTGTTTTTAAAGATCAATAAACATAGCAATTCCGGCACCAAAATAAAATGGCCTGAAAATTCGCTGCCCTAATGCCACTAATCTATAATTTAGATCCCAAATTATCGTCATACGTAAGAGCAATAGGATCACCCTTTTATTTTCTCTTCTTCGCTTTTTTTTTTTTTCTTCTATGAAAGCAATAAAATCACTTACCTTCAGTTAGATTGTTTACGCGCTTCAGCACAGATTATGATCACGTAAAAATGTGGCATATATTATTTAAGTATTTTAATCTTATATTTGATTTGCAATATTAAAACTTTAAGTGAAACTTTATATCTAAAAAGTAGAGGGTAAGTAAGAATATAGGGGTAATGAGATGGCATCCACACTTGTAGATTTGTTTTCCACCAAATATAATGGTATAAAATTATTTGTCGTGACATTTTATGTCAAATAATATCTGTTATTTCATTTTATAATTTATTAATCAAATATCAAAAAATAATTAATATTATATTTAATTATAATTAGTTTCATATATTATCTCATAATATTATTTATATTATATTATTTAATTTCTTCAATCAAATATAACCACGTGTAGCTACTCTCTATGTGTATTATTATTTTTTTTTTTTACCTCAAACACATTCTTGTACCTTAAATAATATATACTGTAAAATCCCACGTCCACGACACTGATTTTTCATTCTCTCACACTTATGTGGAATGAATGTTATTAGTTTTTAAATTATCTCAATTATCTTACCTTCAAACGTTAGAAGTGCAAACAATTAATAACATGAATAGTGTAAAGATCCAAAATTTTTGGTAAATAGAATTATATTTATTTTATTTTTTATTTATTTAAATTTTTATTTAATTTAAATTTATAATTTATTTTAATGTAATTTAGTGTAACATGTTATTTAAAAAAATACATGAACGTATACATATTTTTAATGCAAGTGAGCAAATATGTAGGTGGTGGGGTATGTTTCTATTGGTTGGGAGGAGAGATGAAATTCTCATTGGTCGAGTGTGTGGTAAGGGTTTTAAGTGCTAGCGTGGGTGAGGTCAAAGGGTAGCAGCTAATATTTTTGATATATCGAAATCTGGGGTGGTCATAGAATCAGAGTGGCACAACAAAAGCTTGGTGGGCCATAACCCAAAGGACCCAGGATCAAAACCTGGCTTTGACACTATTTGACAGAAGCAAGCTTCACTGCTAACTCATTTTCTAAATACTACCAACCAAAAAAAATAAAAAAAATAAAAAAGTCTGGGGTGTATTAATAAAGGAAACTTACAAGGAAAGACTTTAGTAAGTTTCTATACAAACCCTCCACATTAAGTCTCTAAATTTTTCTCAAGCATGATCTAGAGAGAGAGAGGGAGAGTAAAAGGAAGAGAGAAGAGCCATGGTGCCATACTTGCAAGATTGTGTAAGAAAGAGGAAGAGGAAAGATTTCACCTACAAATCTTCGAAGTGCGTTCAGGTCAGATTTGTGAGTGGTTCAGACTCAGATTCTCACTGGAGTTTTTTTTGGAGAGAAAAGTAACCAACTTTAGTTGGTCGTAACTTTTTTACATACTAATCGTCTACATGTGTAATGAGGTTGGCGAGATTGGCGTATAAGGTTTTCTTTCTTAATTTTGTCTATAAATTGTTTTTGTTTTTTGAATAGGTATGAGAGTTGGTTGTATGATTCATGTTATTATTTTTCTGAATATGCATGCTTATTTGAAAATGTACTTGAGTAGGAGAAATTGATCAATGTATTGATTTTTTTTTTTATTATATAATTCTGGAAATTTCTGTACTAAAACTAGCTTACTGTTTTTTATATAAAACCATTGTTAGAAGTTGAATTAATTTTTCATATTTTTATCCATGCAACAAAACAAGTTGAATAAATTTTTTATATTTTTATCCATGCAACAAAACATGTATAGGAGTATCCAGTACAAATTTTATAATTTTTTGAACTAAAATGAATTTTATAAAAATTGTAGAATTGGATTGTTAGGTTTAAACTGCAACACTAGCAACGTTGTGATTTTTGGTATAAAAAGTATACATAAACATTAAATTAATTTCTAAACTTTTTACACATGAAACTAAATATGTTGAAGAGTCTACGGTAAAATATTTATAATTTTTAGAACAAAACTTAATTTTATAAAGATAGTGAAAGTTGACTATTTGGTTTGCTAATACTAGTTAATTTTTTGATATGAAAAGTATATACGTAAGTGAATTTAATTTTTGAAAATTTTACATGTTAAACTAGATATATTATGCGTCTTCCATAAAAATTTCATGGTTTTTTGATTGAAAATGAATTTTATAAAAATCATGAAAGTGGGCTATTCTATATGGTTTTAAATAGAAACACCCATTTAGCTTCATAAAATCTGTATTAATTGACTATGTAAATAAATTCTAAATCTTGTTTTTAGGAAACTAGAATTCATTATAAGCATTTAGGCTTTTGAATTAAATGAAAATATTTTATTTTCTATTTTAAATGAATTATCAAAGTTTATATCGTTAGTTTTTCTTTATCAAGACATGCTTGATAATAAATTTTATTTATCAAGTTTGCCGTATATATTTTTGAAAATGATTGTATGAGATTTCATTTGATAGATTTTGTGATAAGAATAATATTTATAGAGGGGCAACATGAAACTTAAGTTCGGAATACATTTACACTTCATAAAACTTATAAATTAAAGAAAAGAATACGATGAACCTAATTTAAAAATTTATATTGTGTATGTTGTGATAATTACAAGAGGATTTAATTTTTGATATTTGGGATCATTAAGGGAATTAGAAAAAGTGGGTTCTAGAGCCCAACGGTCGAAAGTTTCAAAACTTGCGCAAGGTGGTTTAGCATAATTAGTAAGCTGAAAACCTATAAAGTGTATATACGGCTTATTCTACATATATTAGTACTATGACGACAGGACTGGTTTGCTTACTAAAGCAAGATAAGTATATTTAGAATTGTAGGACCAATTAGAAGACCTTATGTAATAGCTGAGATTTTTGTGATGAATGTAAAGGCCCTTCGGTCTATCTTGGATGCGTTTAAGGGTATAAGAGAGGATTTGAACCTTCTAACCTCGTGCCGGACTATACATTGTTTCGGGAGAGTCAAACTGAGAACTGGCTTGAACCTAAAATGAAATTGGATTCCTAAAAATCTAATACTTGGAAGTCTAACCCTCCTAGTTACCTAGTTCAATTTAGGTGTTGAAAATAAAAATTTTAGAGTAAAAAGTATAGTTTAGTGTTAAGTGCAAATTCAAATGTAGAAGAGAACTTTGCTTTTAGGAGAATTAGGGACGTAAGAGGAATAAAGGAAAAAGATTGGTCTTGCTTTCTTAGGTGGCCGGTCAAGTAAGCAATCCATGGTCTAGCTTTGACCAAATGTATAAGAAAAGAACTAGGAAGGGAAAAAGAAAAAGAAATTCGGTTGTGGTTGGAAAATTGCCCCAATTTTGACCTTGTTTAGTCTCAATTTTGACCACACCTTCATATATTTATTAGATACAAACCTAAGTTGAAGTGTTGACCAAATTGGGGGAAAGGCAAAGGTTTTGCTCGATTGGACTTACTAGCCGAATGGAGGCTTGTGTAAGAGGTTGGTTTTGTCTTTTTGTGAAGTTGGCATTTCATTAAAATAGGGTGGGTCCCTCAATTAATGTTGGAAGACTTAGTTGGCCATGTATAAGTATGTATGTAAGAGATTTAAAGTGGTTACACCAAGTGGAGGGGAGGGATGAGGCCAAGTCATCAAATTAAAGCTAATTGAGGAACCAACATAGAGCTTGGCCAATAGCCCCTTGAACAATTCGGATAGTTCAACACTTTTGACACCAAATACACTTAGTTACTCAGCCATGGGAGGGGAAACCAAGCACCATTGAGAGCCACCAAAATTTAAGAGAAGAAAGGAAGTTCAGGAAGAAGAAAAAGAGTAGAATTGGAGAAGAAGAGAAAGGAGAAGGAAGAAATGAGGTGGAAATCACCATTTTGAGCTCTTAGGAATCCACCAAGTTGTTCTTGAGGTTCTTAAAGAATTTCACTCCAAATTGAGGTAGGGAGCCCCTCTAACATCCAAATATGTTCTTAGATATTAAATATGTTATTTTGATTGAAAATGGAAGAAAAATTTGGTAGAAAATGGAGTTAGGGTG
>JAVXUM010000046.1:11564949-11577057 GCA_035590655.1 Pouteria glomerata
TCGAGCTATTTGTTAGACATAGAATCACACTTCAAAATTAAAACAAAATATATTCTTTTTAATAAGTAAAATAAATGTTTATTTCACATTATTTTCTATCAAATAAAATTAGCTTGAAGTGCATATGCTTTCATTTTTTCCTTGTGGCTTGTCATATGAGTTAAAATTTAAAAACACTTAAATGGTTCATTTTAAATATTAATTCTCTTTGATTTATATGTTATTTGTGTAGGCTTAATCCTAATAAACAATTTTTCTTTATATTTATTTATTAGATGTCGACTATGGAAGACACAAATAAGTTTGTTACAGAAACTTAAAATACTGTCACCTCAAAAGTACAAGTAAAGAAGAAGAAACTTAGAAAATTCGATATATGGGATCATTACATAAGAGTATAAAAGGATGATGGGAGTAGACTTGACAGGGCAATATGTAATTACTGTGCCATGAACTATTCCTATTATAGTGTTAATGGTACTAGTACTTTATAGAAACATTTGAAAAACTATAAAAAGTACCTTAACAATATATTAGACAAAAGACAAAAATAGTGTCTTTTCAACTTGATGAGTTGCCCTTTAGGCTTGTGAAATGTGAAAGATTTAGATATTTTTGTAATGCTATGCAACCAAAGTTCAAGCTAATGTCATGTACAACCATAGCAAGAGATTATTTAGACTTGTATGCTAGTGACAGAAAAAAAATTAAAACATGCATTGACTAATGCAACTTGAAATGTTTGTTTTACCATATATTTATGAACTTCAATGTAAAACATGAGTTACTTATGCCTCACATCACATTTTACTGATAAGGACAGAAAATTACATAAAAAAGTTTTTAACTTTTGTGTAATCGACAGTCACAAAGGTGTGGCAATTGGTCAAGCAATTAAGTCATGCACACTGCAATGGGGTATTGAGAAAGTGTTTACTATCACAGTTGAGATACTAGTTCTAGGTACTGTTGTGACACATTTGAAGAAGAAAATCTCTAAAAGACATGAATCTGTGTTACAGGATGAATTTTTTCATAAGAGGTGTTGTGCACATATTTTGAATTTTATTGTGAGAGATGAAATTGAAAAAATAAAAGATTGTATTTGTCAAATCCATGGTGTAGTAAAGTACATTAGGAGTTCAGCATAAAGATCACATCAATTCAAAGCATGTTGTCTGCAAGAAAGAAATAAATCCAAAGCCTCTTTGTGTTTAGATATACCAACCAGGTGGAACTATACATATGTCATGTTGGAGTCTACATTAAAATTTCAAAAAGCATTTGAACGCTTGGATGAACAAGAGCCATATTTTCCCTCTAATCTCAAGGATAGAGTTCCTAATGAAAGTGATTGAAACAATACTAGGACGCTAACAAAATTTTTGAAGAAGTTTTATGATATTAGTAGGCGATTGTTGGGGTCCTTGTACGTCACTTCATAATATTATTTTCATGAAATTTGTAAAATTGAACAAAATTTACATGATTGATCCAAGAATAGTAATTCTTGTTTAAGTTCCATGAGTAGGAAGATAAAAGAAAAATTTGGTAATTATTGAGAAATATTGAAAAAATCAACTTAATGTTATTTGTTGCGATAGTGTTGAATCCTAGGTACAAATTGAGATATGTGAAGTTTTGTTATACTAAAATTTATTCTAAGGAAAAAGTAACTGAGTTAGTTATAAGAATAAGAGACCTTATGGATCGGATGTTTGTGCACTAGCAAACGCTTGATTCTACTTCAAGTGCCACAATTAAAATGGGTCAAAGTTCAAATGTGATGTAATTGATCAATTAGATAATGATGCTTGCTAGGATGATCCACAATTTGAATTTTTGAAGCAATTGGAAAAAAAAAAAAAGAAAATATGGATTCAAAGTCAAAAGTAGATAGATACTTTGAGGAAAGTGTTGAAAAGGACAATGAGAGTTTTGAAGTTTTTGGATAGCAAAAATAAATTCATTTAGGTATTGAATTCTTTCACAAATAGTTAAAGATGTTTTGGTTATTCTAGTTTTTACCATTGCTTCTGAGTTAGCATTAGGATAAGAGGATGTGTACTTAATCAGTACCATAGCTCTCTTACTCCTAAGCTATTTGTACTCAAAATTGGTTATGAACTTTTGTTTTACCAATTGAAATTGAAGACAAGTTGGATGATTTTGAAGATCTTGAATCTAGTATGTCCTGATTTTTTTTCTTTATAATTTTTGTATTTAAATGATGTCACTAAAATTTGTAATAAACGTTTTCTTCATATTTTCAGCTATAACAAAAGTTTAGAAGATTTTAATAAAATTTTGAATCTTTCTTTATTAAGGTATGTAAAATTTATACAATTATTTCATTTTTCTTCTTTTATATTTTTAGCTATAACTGCATTCGCTATTCAAAATCATGAAACTAAGTGAATAGAAAAAGATGAACAATCCGATTTAATTTTATTAAATTAAAAACTAATAAATACCGTACTTCATGAAACGTTGAAACAAAGAACGAAAGATGAAGAAAGCATGAAACGAAATAACTGCAGCACGAACGATCCTTCCAAACATCTTCCAATCTTTCAAACTCTCTCAAATTCTCACTAATATTTTTTTTAGAAACAAAAGCATAAAACTAAACCCTAAAACGGCTGGAGAGAGACCCCCCGAAACTCTACAGATGTTCTATTTATATCCTCACATAAAAAAACCTAAAAAAAATTACAATTCAGAAAACTAGTGGACCGCCGGTCCGGACGGCACAACGGGGGGTCCGGACCACAGTAGCTTCTTCCCCTATGAATGCCTTATTCACGTACATGGGGGTCGGGACTGTAAAACAGGGGGTCCGGACCCCCAAGTATGGTTTCATGTTTTCTTTCTTCTTTACCTACTGCCCTCCGGACCAGCTGAATGGGGCGTCCGGACCAGCTGAATCCACCGTCTCTTGGTTTATTTCTCCTGATTCGTTTCCATTTTCTTCTTATTCATTCGCTTCTTCATTCCCATTTTCTTCATTATTTATTAGCAAGGTATCTCTATTTTCGCTGCATTCAAGAAAATTACATCAAATAAATATAAATAATAACAATTTGCAAAAATTATAAATAAATTGTATGCATTCTATCCTAATTTATCGAGTTAGTAATTACACTTTTCAAGTGTAATCAAAAACCATCTGCAGCCAAGCTAAGGTGCACACTACGACTATCCAAGGCAAAGTTGGGGTGTTTTTTGTCAAAGTCCTTCCATGCCAGAAAGTCTACTGGGTGGGTTAACTTCATGTCCTTCCTTCTATTCTCTGTATGCCATCTCATCAGTTTAGAAATTTTAGATGACATAAAAAGCCTTTTTAGTCATAGCTTTAATGGAAAATATCGTATTTGCTTTGCGGCAACAAGCTTCCCATGATTCAGAACCCTTTTTGAATTACTCTGACGATTCTGACTAACCCTATTATCTATCCATCTTGAAGTCTTACACACAATACACGTATCGAGGTAGGCATTCTTATTTCTAAACATTATACAATTGTTTGGGCATGCATCTAAAGTCTCATATGTGAAGACTAAGTTTTCAGTTAACTTACGAGCTTGGTAGTAGGACTCAGCTAGCTTTGCATCCAATAGGAGTACTCTATGCAATAGCTGGAGTAGTATGTCAAAGGACATGTCCGCCCATTGATTCAAAGCCTTCAAATGTAACAACTCCACAATAAAAGATAATTTGTTGAAATTCGTACATCCAGGATACAATTCTTTCTACACATCATCAAGAATTTGAAAATATCTCAATACTTTTTCATCTGCACCCGAGCGAGGATTTATCCTACCTACACTATCAGTCTCATGGGTAGTATCTTCAGGTACCAACCCACACGTGATATGATTTAGCATCATGATCATCGGATTAACTGTCGTAACATCGACTTCCATCTTAACTCTTTCCTCTTGGTTACAAGTAACATACTCTTCTCTATGTCTTATTTAATTCTTGTAATTCTTCAAAAATCTATTTAGAATCAAATGTTCCCACACAATATCTCATGTGTACTAATACCGATTTGCACATTTTCTATAGGGACAACTGATGAACTCACTATCAAACCCATTGGTAAAGTAATAAATTGCTTATTTCCCTCCGCATATTCATTAGATGTCCTATTCGACAAATCAATCCAACTTTTGTCCATCTTGGTGATTATTTCTGTGGAAGGCTGAAATGAGCAAGTACAATTAGATTAGTCATCGTGCTTCATGCAATTCACCTACCCTTAAACAGCAAACTTCTCACTATAGGGTGGTTGGTCCTATCCCATTCGAGAATGCACGATCTTTCTTATCCTCAATAGCTCGAATGCTTTATTCCCTTATCCGATAAAATTTCAGTAGCATGTCTACGTGGTTCTCCAAGTACACGACAGAGATAAGACATCAGTTTTATCTTTATATCTACCCGAAGAATAGTAAGACATGAGCTAAAACTTTATCCGATAGGGGGATAAGGCATTCAAACTTTTGAGGATAAGATGGATAATTACATTCCCAAATTGTTCGAATTGGACAATTCACGAATTGCATATGTCAATCAACTCTTGTGCATCACATGAATAATGAACCTAGTCAATGACTTGATCCATTAAGTCAAGGATGACTAAATGATTGTCGTATATGATTCTCAAACGGGTCTAATTTTTTCAATGCATACAAGTGAATAACTGCTAGTATGAAGTATACTTTTTTTTTTTTTTTTTTAGGAACAGTACGAAAACATATATATATTAAAAATGAAATAAATACAAAATCTAAATAGGCATCCCCTGTATACATGAAGCTCAAACACTATGGCCTTAGCCTAATACAGCTCAAACAATCAAATCCAAGCTATTAAAACTGTTAAAAAGAATCAAGCATCAAACACCTTAGTGCCGACTATGCAATTAAACTAACAGTACAAATGAATAGACTCGCATTGATTAGAGTTACACTAACAGTAAAAAATTCTTCATATGATTTCATGCTTATTTGAGTAAGCATTGATTAGAGTTACTTAAACACCATGATTGTGAAAGTCACAAATGAAAGTGTGATTCTTCCATTTTTATTTTTGTTTTTTTTCATTCACATGTCAAATCACAAGGATGGAATAATACGGTAAAAATAATTAAAAGGTTAAGTATACATACAACAATAAATATAGAAAATATAGCAACATATTGTGAAGTGGTGAAACAAACCCACCCAATGTCTTATCAAAATCTCAAAATCATACTTCTTATGGAAACAAATTCTTATAGCAAGAAACACTACTAGTAATAGCAGAATTACTAAGATTAGGTGTGTGTTGCTAGCCATGTGCGCACACACACACATATATAATAGCATAATTACTTTTTAATTCTATTCTTTTTTCAACCCACGTTTTGGATGCAATGAAAGGGTACTCCCGTGAAGAATTTTCCTATTATGGTAATTATATATAAATAAAGGCAACTCCTTACAATATTCTACCAACTTTTGGTTTTTGATTGATTCTATGGTATGGTTGAGTCCCCTACAAGTTAAAATTCTCTGTACTACGTTTCACTCCATTACTTGAAGGATTGCTCTTTTGATCACTCACGTCTTTGTTAATGATCAAATGCTTCTTCTATGTTATTCTCTCACCATTTTATTCTCAATCAAGTTGATGCATATAAACATATATCATACATCCATCATTAGCTTTCTTTTGTACTATTATATCATTAATTATACATCCATAGTTGGGAAAGCATATATACTTGGGAGAATCACAATCTTTAGAAAGCCTGTCGATGTGTTCAATCAGTTAACAACCCCAAGCACTTTTCAGTGCTCATGCACACAATGTTTCTAAAATGCAAGAAAAGAAAATGTTTGTCTTACTACACTTTGCATTTATAGCTTTTATTTTTTATTTTTGTTTTTATTTTTTTAGTTTAAAACCATGCATTATGCATTGGCTTCAGACTTATTTACCTTACATTAATTTTTGCTTTTAATTAATCAATTTATCTTGTGTGTAGGTCTGTGTATATATATATTATGTTTTCATTTAATTTCAGATTCGTAGTGCATACTTCATAATATGTATATTAATAATATGCTGTTTCTCGCATATTCTTTTCTCCTTTTTCTACACACATATATACAAGTATATCAAAGTTATTTTAGGCATTATGACTTTAATTATGTCCTATATATTGTTTTAGTCAGAAGAAGGGAATGCAATTCATTTGTGTGGTTTTATGAAACAAAAATTGGTTGGGTTTTTCTGAGCATATAAAATTGATTTTGGGAAGAAAATAGAACAGAGAATTAGAAGCTAGACTAAAGCTTTGATGATTTAGAATATTTTAATTATTGATATCTAGTTGTTTTAAGTTTGAGATGTTAGTAGAATATTTTCAATAGTCTCATTGATTTTAAATGAAAAGGCTTTTTTATCATTGAGGTTTCTTGAGTTGATTTTGGTTGAATAAGAATTAGGTTTTCGTGTTCCTTGGGCTAAAGCTTGAGGTACTTGGTCAGTTACATCCGTAAGTGGGGTGTGAGATATCGAGAGAGTTGTTGCATCCTGTGTGAAAAATTACACCATCATGCATCATTCTTCTTTTAAATCAAAGGAATTTCATTTTTAAACAAGGCACAATAAAATTGCTACCCACATTTCATGCCATGGATTCAAAAAACCCATATATCTACATGAAAGAATTTGAGAGTTTGTGTGCCACATGCATAGACCAAAATGTCAATGAGGACACTGTATGGTTGCGGTTGTTCCTATTCTTTCTGAAGGACAAACGTTAAGTATAGTTTAATTCTTTAAGATCTCACTCCATTAGAATATGGAGGGAAATGCAAGCAAAATTTTAGAAAAAATACTTCCCCGCCCATAAGACATTGACGATGCAAAAACAAATCATGAATTTCACATGTTAAACTAGTGAGTCATTCTTTCAAGCATGGGAAAGGTTTAAGAACTTGTGTTATGTATGTCCATATCATGGGTTTTTAATTTGGAGGTTATGTAGTTTTTTGATGATTCTGTGCCAACTAAACTGAAATAGTTTGTGGGTATAACGAGTAATGACTAAGTTTTTCATAAGTCTACTGAGAAAGCATACCAGTTTCTAGAAGAGTTAGCAAAATACACCAAGGGATGGGAAGTAGCACCACATGCACAATTAGAGTTTAAGGGGTTACAACCTTAACCTAATAAGAAATTGAGACCTAACGATAATGATGACTTGAGTGTTAAGATAGCTTCTCTAACTCTGCCAGCATTTAACGAAGTTTTGAATGGGCAAACTTCAAATCCCAATACCTCACACACATTTCCTAAGAAATCAAAGAAAAATTTAAGCTCAGACCGAACCACCTCCTCTTCCAAACCAATATCACCCAAGGTTAAGAAAGCTTCCCAAATTTTTTTAGAGGAATGATCAATCCATTGCAACATATCCCTAATCATTTAGCCAAACCCCATCTTTAGTGTAAGTTCAAGGTTCTTCTTCTAGTTCATTCTAACCCCATTTTAGAAATCTCCTCTAAAGGATACTCTGCAGCAGTTCATGTAGAGGCAAATCACGATCAATAACCAAAATGCCAAGAATCAGAAGAAAACTAATAAAGCCATTGAGGACATTAGGAACCAATTAACCAAGCTCATCCAAAGTCAAAGTCACCGTGAGAAAGGTATATTACCTTCCTAAACCATTTAGAACCCTCAAGGTCAAGCACACATGAGCAAGGCTTTAGGATAGAAATATAATCAAAAGCATGTTTAGTCATTTATTACCTTAAAAAGTAGGAAGGTGATAGAAAAACCAATTGACCTGAGGTTATTGAGGATGAATGAAGAGGAGGGCATGATTTTTAGGGAGAAAATGGAATGTAATGAGAATCAAAAGGCAAAAGGTAAGAGAAAAGAGAGTAAAGAGAAAAGAAAGATGATGAAGTTCATGAAGAGTTAATAAGAGAGGGAATAGAAGAGAAAAAAAAGAAGGAGAAAGTTGAGAAAAATACAACTAAGAATAAAGAGAAAATGAGGGAGCAATTGATAGAGTTCCAACCTAAACCACCTTTCCTAAGTGGTTAAATAAGTCAAAGAAGGAGTTGTTGAACTCAGAGATTTTTTAGCTTTTCAAGCAAATGAGAATTAACCTACCTCTTTTGGATGCAACCAAACAGGCTTCCTTTTACGCCTAATTTTTGAATGATCTTTGTACTGTAAAAAGAAATTTGAGTGTTAAGGAAAGAGCATTCATTACAAAATAAGTTAGTGCTATCTTTCAATATATGACCCCACTGAAGTAGAATGACTCTAGTTACCTAACCATATCTTGTGTAATAGGGGAGCATAAGGTAAAGAAAGTCATACTAGACTTAGGTGCTAATGTCAATCTCCTTTCCTATATAGTTTATCAACAACTAAGATTAAGGGAGCTTAAATTAACTATAGTAACCTTGCAGTTAGCCAATAGATCAGTCAAGATACTTAAGGAGATCTTAGTGGATGTGTTTATTTAAGTTGACAAATTTTGTTACCCCGTTGACTTTATAGTCTTAGACACTTAGCTTACCCCATAAGGATCAACTCTTCGATCCTTGTTATTTTAGGAAGACCCTTCTTAGTAGCCACCAGTGCCATTATTAATTGTAGGAAATCATTTGATGAAGATTCCTTTGGTAATTTGACGGTTGAAATGAACATTTTTAAAGTGACTGAGTAACTGATGGATGAGGAAAACGTAAGTGAAGTATATTGATTCAAACAATCACAGAGGAGTATTTTGACAAAGAGTTTGTGAGTGACTCATTGGAGAAGGTGTTGACTTTAGGTGAATGAGTTGACTATAGGGATAAGGTTGAAGATGAAAAGGAATTAGAGGTATTGAATTAGCTAAATAGTGCACCAATTATGTCAATAGGGCAGCCTAGTCATCCGATTGAAGTTGTTATTCCATCCCTAGTGAAACCTAAACCTTCCATCACAAAACCTCTAAAACATGATAAGAATTTGCTTCTTAGTGAATTGAAATATGCTTTTGTAGGTGATAAGGAGTCCTTTCCAATAGTAATATCTTCCAAGTTAACCGAGGGGCCAGGAAAAAGATTGGTAAAGATGTTGAATGGACACAAGAGAGCATTAGGGTGGACTATCATTAATCTCCATAGGATTAGCCCTCTCCTTTGCACACATTCTTTCAACTTAGATGAGGGAGCTAAACTTGTAACGTAACCTCAAAGGAGACTGAATCTAAATATGAAAAAGGTTATTAAAAAAATATGCTTAAATTATTAAATGTCGAGATCATATATCCCATCTTCGACTTTCAATAAGTGAGTCCTACCTGGGTTATCTCAAAAAATCTAGAGTTAAATTGTAACGAACGATAGTAATAAACTAGTGCTAACTAGGATTCAGACAAGTTAGTGTATGTACAACGATTATAGAAAGTTAAATAATGTAACTAGAAAAGATTATTTTCCCTTGCTATTCAATAACCAAGTTTTAGAAAAGGAAATGGGACAACCATATTATTATTTTCTAGATGGATACTTGGGCTATAATCAAATTTAAATAGCCTTGGATGATCAAGAAAAATAACTTTCATATGCCCTTTCGATACCTTTGCCTATGGACACGTGTCTTTTGGCCTCTGTAGGGCACATACCACATTCGAAGGTGCATAATAAAGGGGTGTTTGTTTTGCTGAAAAATTCTGAAAATCTCTAAAAGTTATTCACTTTTTATCTCACTGCGCGAATTATAAACCCACAAATTATTTCATTTTATCTCACTTTTTATCATATCAAACACCTCCTAAGTCTATTTAGTGACTTTGTTAAGAAATTTCTTTAATTGTTCATGAATGACTTCACAGTGTATAGAAGTGACTTTGATGCTTGTCTGGAAAATTTGGCGAAAGTATTAGCTAGGGCTAACGAGAAGAGTTATTTTGAATTTAAAAAAGTGTCATTTTTGGTGACCTATGGCTTAAACCTTAGCCATGTTGTGCAATCTAGGGGTATTAAGGTAGATAAGGCTAAAGTGGGGATAATTCAAAAACTTCTTATCCCTAGATGTGTGAAAAATATGAGATCATTTCTAGACCATGTTTGGTTCTATAGAAGATTCATTGCATTATTTAGTGCCATAGCGAGACTTTTACATAATCCTTTAGCTCATGATGCCCTATTTGATTGGACTTGGAGTGTCAGGCTGCATTTGATAGGCTTAAGGGGCTATCTACTTCAACCCTTCTTATACAAACACTTGATTGGACATTACTGATTGGACATTACTATTTGAGTTGACATGTGATGCCAGTGACTGTGTCACTAGTGTAATCTTGGGCTAAACAAAAGACAAAAAAACCTTACATGTTGTACTACGCTAGAAGTCTCTCAATGATACTCAAAAGAATTACATAACTACTAAGGAGTTACTAGTAGTAATATAAGCTTTGGACAAGTTTAAGTTTTATTTGATAAGCTCATATGTCGTGGTATACACAAACTATGCTAAATTGAACTATCTCCTAACCAAGCCTCATTCTAAGCCTAGAATGATTAGGTGGTCACTATTGTTTTCAGAGTTAGACTTAGAAATTAAGGATAAGAGGGGGGGTTTGAAAATTTAATAGTTGCCACAACAAGACCTAACTACTTTTGATCCTCCCATTAATGAGACTTTCCTAATGAGTAGTTACTTCTTGTGCCTACCATAGTCTTCTGAGGTGCCTTGATTCCGGACATAGCTAACTTCTTGGCTTTGGGTATGACACCGTCTCATTGATCTTTGCTTAACAAAAGGAAATTCTTTAGAAATGTGAGAATTTTTTTTTTTTTTTTTTTTTTTGGGAGATGGTCCATACTTGTTTAAGTGTTATCTAGATCAAGTCACTAGGAGGAGCATACTAGATAGTGAGTTTCAAATTATGATAAGGTTTTGTCATACCTTAGCCGGTGGAGGTCATTTTTCTGTAAAAAAAATAGTAGCAAAGATTTTACAATGTGAATTATAATAGCCCATCATGTTTTGAGATATGCATATTTTTTATCTTGCTTGTCATAGATGCTAAAGGCTTGATGGCCTCACTAAGAGAACTACAATGCCCCTTCACCCCATATACGTGTTAGATATCTTTGATTGCTTGGGAATGGATTTTATGGGATCGTTTTTAAACTCTTTGGGTATGAGTATATCATGGTGGTTATAGATTATGTATCAAAATTGGTAGAGGCAATCCCAACTAGGACCAATGACCACAGAGTGGTGATTAAATTCTTGAAGGAGAATAAGTTTTCCCAATTTAGTATGTTTAGAGCCGTGATTAGAGACAGGGGGACACACTTTTACAATAGACCTGTTGGCATTTTGATGAAAAAAATATGGGATAGTGTATAAAATTGGGACAACCTATTTCCCACAGACTAGCGGTTACGCTAAACTAGTTAATAAGGAGAAAAAACAAATAGTGAGAAAACTGTGAATCCAAATATGAAAGATTGGTCTTTGAGGATAATAAATCTACTTTAGGCATATAGAACTACAGATAAGACCATCCTAGGAATGTCTCCCTATAGGTTAGTCTTTAGAAAGCCTTATCATTTATTAGTTGAGCTTAAGCACAAGGTATATTGGGCAATAAAGCATTTCAATGAAAACATAGATGAGTCAGGCATTCATAGGAAGTTGCAACTAAACGACTTGGAAGAAATTTGATATAAGACATATGAAAACTCTAAAACTTCAAAGATTAAAATGAAAAGGTTGCATGATACACAGATTTATAGGACAGAGTTGTATGTGGGTCAGGAGGTCCTCCTATTTGATTCTAAGCTACATTTTTTTTTTCCAAGAAATTGAAGTTGAGGTGGGCTGAACCTTACAACATCAAATCTATGACTAAATTTGGAGCTTGTGAGATTAAAAATCCATTAGATGGGCATATAGTGCAAGTTAATGGCCATCATTTGAAACTATATCTTGAAAATTTTATGGCCGAGGTTGTGATACCCTTGCCCCTAGCATGAATGAGATTTATGGAATTGGTTTTGGTTTCCTTGAAATGAGTAGAGCTTGTTG
>JAVXUM010000046.1:11729917-11788316 GCA_035590655.1 Pouteria glomerata
CAGCCATTTGGATGTTTAATTTTAATATTTTTTTTTTTTTTTTTTTTTTTTGTCAAAGTTAATAGTTAAAATTTTTCGTATTTTTGATAAAATGAATGATAATTTTTAGTAATTTTTAAATGTTTGTAAAATTTTTGATAATTTTTAAGTTGAGCAAATTATTATAACAATTATAAAAATTAATGTTTTGCTAAACACTTAAAAAAACAAAAGTTAGCTAATTTCAGCTGAAAATTGATCCATTAAATGATGTCGAGAAATTTTTAAAGCCTACTTCTAAATAATTTTTCTAGAGCCGTATCAAATTATTTAGGGCTTAAGGAAAAAAAAAATTTGGGCCTAAAAATTTGCATACATATAATTTTTTGAGTTGTAAAATTACGAATAAAAATTTTATTCAAAGTAAAGAACACATCAAATATGAAAAATAGAAAATTTTCTTCAAACTGTTGCTTATGTTTTATTTAGTTCAAGCAATTTAGTATTAAAATAAATACTTTTTAAAAAAATTTGATAAAAGAAATTATAAATAAAATAATATATAAAATATAATGAAATATAAATTAAGAATTTGACTTTTAACAAAAAAAAAAAGTTATTTACATCACACTTAATACTAAAATTTGGAAAGATTTTCTAGAGGATTCGGTTAAAATATTTTGAAAATTTTGAAACCTCATATTCAAAGATATATTTTTAATCTATTTAAACTGAAAAAATATTATTGTTAAAATTAAATTGAAAAAGACTTACAGGTTTGACGTGAAAACTCTCCCATTGAATGCCTTCAATATACCTACTTCAATACATTTATTTTTTTTTGGTAAGTACTCCAATACATTTAAGGTATGCAGAGGGGGAGAGATTGTGGTGAATGAGAGAGCCATCGCACGTAGAGAAACAAGGTTGGGTTTTAGGGGTTGAAATTTATTTACACTTTAATTACATATAATTTTTAAGATTTTGTATTCATTGTGTTTCAATCAATTTTTTTGAGGTTTTATTTTTATTTTGAAATAATTTTTGTTAAATTAATTTAGAATCCTTAAATTAAATACAAATAAATATCACCCGTTAATTTCTTCAGCCCCTAAAACTTGAAAAACAATCGTCCAAAATTTATGAGGTAATTTAATATATGTATAATATATGTATATATAATAAATAAGGCCTTAGATTTATTTGAGGCGTTAGATCATTGCCATTTATGATAGAAGGTGATCAGGCAAGCTTAAATACAATGTTAGGAAAATTCTTCATACTGAATTTACTAATAGCACAATTGATTTCACCCATCCGACTTTGGGAGCATTTGGAATTTTGAAAAAATTCAAAAAAAATCAAAAGTTGGTGTTAATGTTATGTAAAAATGATACGTGGTGAAATTTAATTGGAGAAATTTAAAAATTTTTGAAATGTTTTGAAAAAATTTGGGTTTGCAAACGGCCACTTTGTCTTCATCCAGTTTTGTTGCATAATTGGCATAAGAAGGGCCATAATCCAATAGAGAAGAAACAGGAGAAAAACAAATGATCAAGGGATTCATCAGCTAATTGCCAAAAAACACATAGTATTGTTGGTTATTCCTCAATCTGATATCCCATCAAAAGTATTAAGCTTACCCTTTTATGGCCAACATGAAATGAAGCTACATTGGGATGTACTTTGGAGACCAAATTAATTTGTGCTAATGTACTTTTGGAGATAGCTCTCTTAAGGCATTTCAAGTGGTAGTAGCTGAGTACACATTGGCATTGTAAATCATCTAGATAAATTTTTATATCCAAGAAATATTAGGGACATAAGTAGTAATAACTTCTTAAAGTTCTTAAGTAGAGGGAAATAGCCAAGCCCACATACTATTAGAAATAATGTAGGAGACCCCGGCATTAAGTAGAATACTTGCACCGTATGCAATTTTTTGGCAATATTTAGGAACAACAGGTCCCAAAGGATGCCAGTTACCATACCATAAGGAGACTAATTCCCATTACCAATAATGTACTTAGAAATATGAATGGCACTTAAGAAGCTTTATTCAAGTCCAAGAACAATTTGAAAGAATTATGGAACTCCAGAAGTTTTTACCTCTTTTATGTGTTTCTTGCACCATTGGGCCCATAGGAACCACTTTCCTTAGCAAAGATTCTAGATACGTCTAATCATAGCAATATTATTCCAATTTTCTGATCTTCTAATTCCAAGGCCTCCTTCGGATTTGGGAACAAACATCATCCATGAAACTTTGTTTCCATGTAACTTAAGATTAATGCCAGACTATAATAATCTTCCGAGAATTTGCTCCAATGTCATGTATACCATTTTAGAGAGTACAACAAGCAAGCTCCAATAAATTTGAATTCTAAATAGAATAGATTTGATAAGCTGTGATCTGCCAACATTGCTAACATTATTTGCAATGTTAGTAACATTAGCTTGAGGACTGTTAAATTAAAATTTAACGGTTTAAATATATTTATATTATTTTAAATTTAAAATAACATGAATATATCTAAATTGTTAAATTAAAACTGACGGTCTTAGAACTCAATGTTACCGAGCTGACGTCATTCCCGATGTCAGTCTCCCCTTTTTTTGAGCAAAAAATTCCCTGCCTTAGCAAGTGGTTGAGCGAGCCACTTTTACTTTGAATATTAAATATCCTGCCGAGTATTTTGTAGATTTATGTACAGCCAGGCCAAGTTGCAAGGGCAATCAATGTAGACCTAATATTAGGTAGGTGCGAGCAAAAAAAAAAAAATTAATAAATCAAAAAATCAAGCGAAATTAAACAAACCAAACCAAAAATTGCAGTTAAATAAACCGACGGTTTCGGTTTCGGTTTTTTTTTGAAATATTCAATTTTTAATTTCAGTTTTAATTTTTAATATACATTAATTGTTGGTTTGATTATCTGACTGAATTTTATTATTAATATAATTACTTATTATATATTAATATATTATACAATTTCTTAACAGATAAATATATATTTATATTAAATATATATATTATATAATTTATAAATTATATAATATATATTTATTATATTAATATATTATATAATTATATAAATTAATTAATTACAAGTTGATAATTATTTTTAAAAAATTGCTAAAAACGATTAATCAAACCTATTTAAGCGGTTAACCGTTGAACAATCAATAGTTAACCATTCTTAACGGTTCGGTTTCGATTGAAAGAAAAAAAAATAATTGAACTTAGTCGGTTCGGGGCAGCCCATCTGCGTTTCTTGTCGTAAAAGGCCCACCCTAACCTTAATGTATGGGCTGATAACCCATTTATGCATTGGGCTAAGGCCATCTCCTTTGGGTCACTTTGGGTTATTGGTTTGAAATATATGCGTGGCCCAATATCTATTCCCTTGGGCTTCTTGTAATTGATGTACGAGGGAATAGATTTATGTAATTGTTTCTAGACTACTCACTTGGATTGTAAGTAAAAATTAATTAGTGAGTCGTCTAGAGTCTTCTCTAACTTAGTTTAGAGTAGTGTGTTATCTTTAGAGACTTGTTCTCCTTCTTGGAGGCTGTGATTTTTTATTTAGGTTTCGAGTGCGCTACCCCTATCCCCTATAATCTGACTGGACAGATCAATCACCAAACGATCGTATAAAATTTTATTTGTATTTCTAACCCATCCATTTGGATTGTAAGTGAAAATTTGATTAGTTGACTTGATTAGAGAGTTTCCAAACTTACGTTAGGGCAATGTACTGCCATTAGGGGCATATTGTTCTCCCTCTTAGGAATGATATTGCACTTATTGTAAAATATAATTTTTTGATATACCAAAAAAGGCTAAATAAAATATAAAAAAATTAGTATTCGAGTAAGAATATTTAAGAACTTATAGTAGTCTCATTCAAGTTTAATAAATTAAATATATTAACATATTTTTTTGTATTACAGAACGTCGGGGTGCACAGTAACTCTTTAGGTGGTTGACGGGATGGGTCATGACAACTGGAGGATGGGTTTTCGTAGACCATACGTGGTAGCTTCCATAACAAAGACTGCAGGCTTAGTTTATCCAACAAGGTGAGTTTGGTTTAATTTTTGGAGTGCTAATTTGTGATTAAATAAGATGCAATTTTTTTTAAAATATTTTAAATATCCAAATCAGTTTGTGCGCTCACCAAATCCCCAAGGCCCTAGAGTTTAATGACCAACTAAGTTGTCAAGTAACCCTGAAAAAACGTGAACTAATAACTGAAAAATAAATTTAAAATTTTACCAGTTAAACTACTACTGAGATTTAAATAAGATGTAATCCCAATTGTTGCTTATAAGGCAATTGTGAAAACCTCAGGATAAGCAATTGTGAAAACAAACTGAGGTTGGAAATTAAGTTAAAACACATTACGCAAAATATTTGCTCTTGGCACCGCTAAAGTTCAAACTCAGGATGAAATGTCAGCGGGGAAAGTCCGTCTCCAAAGATGTGCATCACAGAAATTTATAGAATTACAAAATGGATGATTCTCAAGTCTCTTTTTCACTCCTCTCTTCCATGTTTATACAATTTCTTTCTACTGTTACATGCCATGCCACGCCATGGTTACAGTGTGATGCATTAAATTAAATCCACCCAATCAGTAGTGGTCAGCTTACAGTGTGATGATCTTAGGGCCGATATTTCTTCACCATTCATCTTCAAGGCTAGCACGATGGAAGCACATCACGGTGCCGACAAATATGAAGAAGGAGAAGAATTCAATCAACATAGCTCCCGTCCCGATCAAATCTGCATGCCTCAGGATAATAGGAATCGCTATGCTGCCCACTGATGACGCCCCCGTTAAGAATTTAGCAGCATCCATCCAGCTGCAAACAATTTTCTTTTCACAATTATTATTATTATTTGAAAAAAAACACGTAAAGGAAAAGGAACTGTGGCCACAGCAGACAAACAGAATCAGGTTCAGTTGCGTATAATAATAATAATAGTTAAGGATAAAAGAAAAGAAACATGCTTGTAGCACAAGGACATTAACATTTAGCTGGAAGAAAATTTAAGTTCTAGTTACATTTTAGCCCTTTGTAGTTTGGTCAAAAATCACGAGCACCATTTATTTAGAAGCTAACACATATGCCTCATATAATGGTATTGTTTAGACTAATTGTAAAATAGAAATCATCATAATTAACGGGTACTTCACACGTGGAAATCAATAAGCGGGAGTGTTTTTAAACTAAAATAAATTATTGGAAAGACACGTCACAAATCAATACTTCCCACTTAATGAAGGCCACAACTTTTATATATTCTGTTATGCTTCAGTTTAAAGTAATCTACCTCTTATGCATAAGCTTTCCTGGACAATTCTTCAAGAGTATGATACAAAAAGGCACCCATCCAAATATAACCCAAGCTGAAAAAGGACAGCTCTGATGAAATATGAAGCTATACCCAACATCTTTGAACTTGCAAAATTGACAACTCTCTCTCTCTCTCTAACATTCCCCTCTTCATTGGCACAAAACTTGAACATCTATCATAGAGGCTTTCTTTCCTCACTTTCGTTGTTTTATTCTTGAGTTTTTATTTTTGAAGGGGTAAGTTGAACCTCTGTTTTGCCAGGGATGCGTACAGCTGCAAAACGACGTTGTCATCTTCCTCTCCAAACCTTTTTTGAGGGCTACACCCGCTGACTTTTTTCCACCACACCACCAAGACTATCAAGGGGAGCCAATACCTGCACAACTCTTTTTCCCATGGTAATAGATCACTGCCACAATCTGCCATTCCTCAGAATTTTACCTCAGTTCATTCCATCCCAATCCTCCAAATTCTCAAAGTTGTTTCAGGCTCGGGACTAATCAGAAGAAGATTATTATTACTCGAATCGAATACAGTTTGATTTTAGATCCATACAAAGCTAGTATGATTAGCTTCATCAATACAAACCCTGCTCCAAGAAATAGATTTGATTTAGATTTTTAAAAAAAAAAAAAAAAAGACACTTAGAACAAATTTGATGATCTTGATGTGCTTATATATATTTTTTTTTCCTGCTGGGGAAGGAATGCACGTTATTGCCATAAACAGAACAAACGTTTAAAGTTTCTAGGGTTATAGTTGTTCAGGTATGTGGAGGATTCTCCATGCTCAGAGCTGATCTAATGCACATGTTTTCCCAAGATAAACAAATGGATATATATCAATTAAAGCAGGACAAAAAAACACCCCCGTGTTTTGACATTTGTAAGCGACGATAACAGTAGGGGTGTATGTTCCTATTTTCCGAACAAGGTGGGCCCAACAACCAATTCACTAAAAGAACCTGACTTGGGGAGCTCCCATCTCATACTATCCTCTCCCACCCCTACCTTTCGATAGTGAAGCAACTGGATGAGATCAACAAAGCTATCCAGCTCCCAATCTTTGCATATCTCTCAGCAAACATAGACTAAGTTACATAATCGCTATCTGCCATCATATGCTTCTGTTAGGTCAATTATTTTGATTAATGACAATTGCGAGTCAAAATTTGAGTCTGTAAAGTTTTTGAAGTGTCTTGAATCCAGTCTTGTTGGTTGAGTTATTCTTCGGTTCAAAGAAGATTGTTTCAAACAACTTTGTAGCAGGGAGAGAGCTCAAAGAGAGTTCAGGCACTCAAGATTCTGAAAAAAGAGCTCGAAGGGAGTTCAAACACTTAAAATTCTGGAAAAATAGTTCAAAGGGAGTTCAAATGGCCCGTAGAATGTATTGTTGCCCTAATTCTTATCAGAATATATAATGACTTTTCCAGTAACCGTTTTAGTGAGCTCTCCCGTTCCATTGAGAAAATCATAATATTTAGATTAAAGAAATACAAGTTGGGTTGGAGAAAGAACAATGATTAAAACCTTTCATCTTGTGGAAGAAAAACATATCTGGTTCTAGGAGGTGCCGTTCAGGATTCAACAATGGAGTCAAGTTACGGGCTTAGTTCATCGTGGGTTCTAGCGAGCGAGAGAAGTATAGAGTTAAGACACAGTCTAGTTCTATTCGTATTTTGTGAATCTTTTATAACAGTTTTATATATAGTGGATTGATTTTCAAATTAGTCGCTTTATATACTCGAAATTTTACCTAAAAGTGGTTCTAGGATTTACCTTATTAAAATCCTGTGTTCTCTCTTTTTGTAATTGATTGTGATTTATTCTCCAAAGCATATTTGTTTTTGGTTTTTCAGCTTCTCAATCACAGCCTCCATATCCATTGCCAAGTTAAAAAAAAAGTTCTGAAACTCATCTTTCAAACATCTTCATCCAACACAAGGGTCTTACCCTTATATTGAGTTGAATGCCTTCTTCCTTACATTTGAGTTGAATTTCAAAAATTCGTTCTAGAAAAACCAAATGCTTTTTCACAATACATAACGTGCACAAGCTACGACTTTGGTAGTCCATTCCCCCAATCATCTCCATATTTGGCCAAAAACATTTTCATCCACAATCAATCCCTTTGAGAAGTAAATCACCATAATCATTCGCCTAACAAGGCCTCGTTAGAACTTCAAATTTAAGATTACTAAATTACTAACTTCTCTTTCTGTAGTGGGCACCAGCATACCAGGTCTCATTCCACTAAATGATATTTGAATTCATCCCTAATTCCACCTCACAAAAAATCTCTTTGCAACTTCTCATGGCTCCTTTCTTCAAAACACATCTTCCAAACATTTGCCTCCACATTTGCCTCCACTCAAGGGCCTTGCCAAAATTTCACTCTTCTGTCTTCATACTCACATTGAGTTGAACTTCAAAAAGTCCTTCGGTTGCCAAAATTTGACCAAATTGTCTTCCTACTTACATTGTGTTGAACTTCAAAAACAACTCCTAGAAAAACCAAATGTTGTTCCAGAAGCCCACAGCGTGTGCACGAGCTACTACTTTGGTAGTCCATTCCCCTAATCATCACCATATTTGGTTGCAACCACTTTCATACATAATCTATCCCTTTCACAAGTAAATCACCATAAGCATTTACCCAACAAGGTCTCATTAGAAGTTCCAAATCTATGAAAACTAACTCTTCCCTCCCTAGTACGACACATATCATGTCTCATTCCACTAGATGATATTTGACCTCATCCCTAATTCACCTCCAAAAAGAAAAATTCTCTTTGTAATTTCTCAGGGTTTTGTCCTAATGCTTGAATTGGAATGATAGATGAGGCATCAGACTAATAGGCAAGTGGCACCCACACCATGACACAAAGTCCAAGGTTCGAGTCTCCTCTCCACCCCTTTTCCTGATAAACAATATAATTGATGTTCTTACGATCAAAAAAATAGTAGACATAAAGTAAGTCAGCACATTGAATAAGGTGCAATTTATATCAATTTATCAAACTAACTTTACTTTGAATACATATATAAATGTACTAGAAGTGGAGGCACAAACTTGTGTGCATGAAAGAAATACAAGTGGGTTATCTAAATTGTTCTAGGAGATACGTTGCATTTGATTTGAGTGTTTTTATTTATGCTGATTTGTAGATGTTCTAGGAGTCATAGTCTCTTGGTTTGTTCAAGATAACTCCTAGTCTACCTAGTTATGTCTATATAAAGGCTGAGATGATTATTGTTTTGTGATGGTTGAATATTTGGATAAAATGCAGCTTGAGAGTTGTTTTTTCTTCTCCCACTTATGGTCTTCTCTCCCTTGTTATTTTCTTCTCTCTCTGACTTAATTTCCCTTCTGATTTCACATCAAATTGGTATCAAAGCCCAAAATCCTACAAACCATTCCCTTTGCATTACTGTTTTGAGCCGCCCGAACTAGCAATGAAATCACTATTCATAGCATTACCAAAGCACCATTACCACAGTTCATCTTAGTCGTCACTACCAGAGTCTGGCAAATCCAACTCCTTTGCAATCACCAACTCGTGACATCCTTCGTGATCATATACTATATTTTGCTTGGTCATCGTTGACTCCAAGGCATCAACTAAACAACAAGAACCCTAGCCATCAGTGAATCCTATGCTGACAAAGCCCTAGTGACGACGAAGGCCCACTAGCAAGCACCCAGACAACTAGCACCACCACCTTCACCCTGCTCCAACAACTCTCATAAACCCAAACGAAGAGCCACCTGCAATCATCCACTCATCGAGTCTATTCCTTGCGTGTGTGCTCACATTAGCCATCTAGTATCGTCAACCACCTTTAACCAACCTCACCTCTCTCAGGCAACGACATTAGAACCTTCCAATGACCCCAGAAATATCCGGTGAAGCTCCAGCAACCAGCCAATGAAGCTCTAGCAATATTCCAACGACTTTCAAGGACACGCGAGAAGATTCTAAGCACTTCCAAGACACCATTAATCTTTTTCAGCAAAATCTTGCAACCAAAGTGTACTCGTTCTTTTCCTCTCTTTTGGATTACTTTTTATATCTTGATGATATCAATTTTTAGTTGAATTGTGCCCATACATGAATTCCCATTTGCTCTTATGATCCAGAAAATATTTTGAATCATAATGGAATCCCCTCTCCCGATTGTTATAACCCTGTCTAGCTTGTCTTCATTATTAAACTATTAAGTTTAATTGAACGAAGGAAATTTTTGGCGATTAAAGTATTTGGACCTTGCTTTAAGATTTCTTCAAAAAAAAAAAAAAAAAGAATCTTGCCTTCGATTGTTGCACAAATCTAGATTGTCACTAATCCAAAAAATAACTTAAAAGCCCCGAGGGCTCAGCTCAGGTGGCATGTGGGTTTGCTCTCCACAATACTCACCAGGGTTCGAGTCTCTTACGAACCTGAATGTGTGAGAAGGGTGGTGCACATTCCCCGGTGTACTCATCGACTATACAATCCGTTGAGAACTGTAATAAACCAGTGGGATTCCGGATTACCAAAATAAATAAATAAATAAAATAACTAAAAAAAAAAAGAGTTTATTTGTCCGCCCTAATTGTTCCTTGATCTCAAAATCTATAATTATTGTATTGCATGCATTTGCGTAGTGGTCGTCTTGTCACATCAAGTACATCAATCAATAAAATGTACTATCAATAAAATGGACTCTCAACTTGTTTCCCTCATAGATGCACTAGTGATCCACATGTTAGTCGACATTCAAGACCAATTAATGATTCTCTGAGAATAGTTTACAACTAATTGGCAAGAAAGGTTACAACTAATTGGCAAGTAAGGACTTAGTTGCTAGGGTAGCAACTCTTGAAAGACCCCATCAATTGTCGGATGCCAACAATTCTAATGCCTCCAACAATCACCGTGATAGGAGAGATGATTGAGTATAACATAGGCAAAACCATGAATATAGGGCTCATGACAGAAATTGTAGTCATTACCGTAATGACACTGAAGCCCCTAATTACCTTAAGGATAGACTTTTCAAAAATATCAAGTTAAATACCCCATCCTTTGATGGTCATCTTAACCCTTCCATCTTTAGTCAATGGCTTTGCAACATGGACCGGTTCTTTAACTGGCAAGACATGTCTGAGACAAGGAAGGTGGAGTATGCAAGTACAAAGTTAACTGGCAATGCTCAACTTTTCTAGGAAAGTATAAAGGATCTTCTCATGAGGCGTCATGTGCCTCTTGTTAGGACCTAGGATGAAATAAAGTGTTATCTTCAAGAACAACATAGGCTCCCATCCTATAAGATCAATCTATTGGATTAATGGAATAACCTTAGGCAAGGCAACCAATCTGCACATGAGTACGTAACTCATTTTGACGAGTTTCATATGAAATGCAATGTGATAAAAAATGAGGCTATGACTTAAGCAAAATTAGGCAAGGCCTTCAGGCTGACCATTGAAGAAACATATAGTCCTTAGGGGTGTCACCACTTTAAATCATGCTTACACCCTTGTTCAAGATTATGAGGTGGTCACTAAGAGTCCTAGCGGCTCGAACGACCACAATTGCCAATCTTCCAAACATAAGTTTCTGTTAAGACCTGCATCATCGAATGTCTAGTGCTTACTCTCGCATCCGACGACATTCATTAGGCTATTGTTCCTCCATCACTGATCATATAGCGCCGCCTACAGATTCATCTGCTCTTGTTAGTCAGCATAATCGTGGAGGCTCTTCTCAAAATACTTCTCGTGGTAACCGTAGTGGACGCAATACACATAGTGGTTCTCAAGGTGGAGGACATTTCTTGAATAGTAGAAGTGAGGCAAATGTGACTTTGTGGTGGAACTAATCACACTGAGCCTTATTACTGGAAGAAGTATGAAAAACCTAAATGGGCAAATCATGTTTCTGATCGTGCACCTACACCCCTTCTAGTGTCCAATAATAGAGCTACCATATCTAATCCTCAGGAGACTATTACTCTGAGCTCGGCACAGCTTCAGGAACTTATTCAATCCTTGCCTAGCCAACTCAAGTAACTTGACTCTTGTAGCCTCATCTTCTCCTTCCTGGATCATCGATTTGAGAGCCAATTCAAATGTCTAGTAATTCTTCTTTATTCTCTGATCTTAATCAAATTCATCACAATATTGTATTAGCTAATGGTTCTTTTGGCCCTGTGTCTGGTAAAGAGACTTCATCCCTCATCATATCTTAATCTCCCTTACAGTATTTATGTACCTAAATATCTTCTTAATTTACTCTTTGTTAGTGAGCTCAACTTGTTAAATTGTTCCATAACCCTCTTCCCTACTTCTTGTATTTTTCAGGACCTTATGACAAAGAGGAGATTTGGTTCGAGGCACTAGAAGAATGGCCTTTATTATCTTGATCGTGATCGTTCTCCAGCGCATACAACCCCTACAGCTCTTCATTCTTCTGTCTCTTCTCTTCAATGGCATCTTCGCCTAGGACATCCATGTTTAGCTCAATTGAAGTTAATTGTTCCAAATTTGAATCAAATGTCTAGTCTAGAATGTGAAGCTTGCCAGCTTGGCAAGCATCACAATAGTTCTTTTCCTAGTCGTAGTATTAGTCGTGAGCAAGAACCTTTTGCTGTAGTTCATACAGATGTTTAGTGTTAATGGCTTCTCGTATTTTGTAATATTTGTTGATAATTTTTCCCGTATAACACAGCTTCTCTTAACAATGGTCTGAGTTACCTTTTGTTGTTTCTTGTTTTTACAATGAAATTCTTACTCAATTTTATAGAAGGGTTAAAGTTTTTTATTCAAATAATGCTTTAGAGTACATTCAAACAGTTGTTCATACTTTTTGTATTGATAGGGGAATTATTCATCAAATCTCTTGTCCTCGCACCTCTCAACAAAACGGTATTACCAAGCGTAAACATCGTCATTTGTTGGATGTTGCTCATACTTTAATGTTTCACATACATATTCCTAAACACTTTTGGGCAAACACTGTCCTCACTGCATGTTATCTTATTAATAAATTTCCCACACCTGTTTTGTCAAATAGATTTCCATTTTCTCTTCTTTACCCTAATAAGTCTCCCTTTTCTCTTACTCTTCATATTTTTTACTGTGTTGCCTTCGTTCATATTCTTGATCCTAATCAAAATAAACTGTTACCGAATTCTCGTAAATATGTTTTTTTAGAATATTCTCGTACTCAGAAAGCTTATCGGTGTTATCACCCCTCTTCAACCCGTTATTTTTATGAGTGTTGATATCACCTTTTTTGAGTCCACTGCATTTTTTTTTTCTCCTTATGGTGACCTCTTGTCATCTAATCTTATTGTTTCTCATGAAGGGGGCACATTCTCCCATTCTTCTCGCTCCCTTATCCTCCATCTATGTCCCATTGTCTTGGTCTTCTATTCATACCACAAAAGCCCCCACAATGTCAAAACTTCTAGTCCAGACTGAACCTCCTATTCTTGCCACTGCTTCTGAGCCTCTATTCCTTTGCAACTAGTTTATCAACAGGATCCTAATAGGAGGGTAATTCTTCCCTTGCCGGCTGATTCCATTTCTTCATATGAGGTACCTACTTCTTCTCCTTCTTCTAATTTACCTATTGTTTTACAGAAATTTACCCGTACTTGTACTCTCCATCCTATTGCTAATTTTGTTTCTTACTATCACCTTTCTCCTACCCTTTCTTCTTTTGTCTGTGCATTGTTTTCTATTTTTATTCCTACTTCATATAAACAGGCTTTATCTATTCTAAAAAAAAAGGTTGAACCCCAACCTTGAGGGCCCCCACCGCCCCTGCCCTGAAACATCGTGGAGGAAGTAAATCGCAGGATGTGCGTCAGTGGTGCAGGGTGCGAATACTTGCTTTTTACCGCTCCTGCAACGCAAGGGTTCTATCTTGGAATGTGAATCGAACCCCTGCAGCGGCTAACAGAGCCTTACCTCACCCTCGCCCTTTCATCAACTAACCTATACCTCGGAGGCAAGTTTTATCTATTCTAGGTTGAATACATAATAGATGAAGAAACGCATGCTCTCCATCATAGTCAGCATGGGAACTCACTCCTCCTCTTCCTACTGAAAAACAAACAGTTAGTTGCTATTGGGTTTATACCATAGTTGTCCAATCCGGCCCGGCCTAGCAGGTTGACATGCTAACCCGGTGACCTGGTACTTGAACCGGGTCAGGTTTGAGAATTATTTAATGAAGCTATTAACCCGGTTCAACTCGATCAACCTGGAAAAAATCGGTTGACCCGATATTGACCCAGTTATTAAAAAAAAAAAAAAATTGATTAAAAAATTAATAAAAAATTAAATAATACAAATTAGTTATTAAATTATGACTATATTTCAAACTATGGTGTTAATGTTAGTTATTTGTACTCATTATTAATGTTAGCTATTTTAAATTATTGTGTTGATTTTAAATTATGTAGTTGTGTATTAAGATTATTATTTTTATTTTTATGAATTTTGAAGTTATATATTTGGATTTTATAGACTTTATCATATTATAACTATATTTGATCCACTTATTTTATCAATTTGATGATTTATAGATTGTGAATTATTATATAAATATATTATCAAAAATTTTTTATACAATTTTAATTAACCCTACAAGTTGACCCAGCGACCCACAGGTTGACCCAGTGACCCGAGACTTAGACCGAGTCAAGGTCCGGGCCGAGTCTGACAACTATGGTTTATACTATTCAATATCTACCAGATGATTCGGTTGAGCATTTTAAGGCTCGATTGGTTGTCAAAGGGTATACTTAGACATATAGTGTTAATTATTCTGAGACTATCTCCCGTTGCTTGCCCAAATTCAGTTTGGTTTCTTCTTGCTGTTGTGTCGCTCTTGGCCACATCAGCTTGATATTTTAAATGACTTCCTCTATAGTGAATTGTAGGAAATAATCTATATGAATCAACCCTTAGGATACAGCATTCCTGATGGTGAGCATCTAGTGTGTCACCTACGGCATACTTTATATGGTCCAAAACAAGCTCTTCGGGCATGGTTTGATCGATTCAGCTCAGTTCTTCATGATGTTGGGTATACTCACTTTACTGATAATCACTCTGTGTTTGTACATTGTTCATCCTCTGGTATTATTATCTTAATTGTGTATGTAGATGACATTACTATGTCTGATGATTATGATTCAAGGATTGTGGCCTTAAAATAGTATCTTGCTACTCATTTCACACCAAGGATCTTGGCAGATTTCGTTATTTTCTCGAGATAGAGATTGCTCGCTCCTCACTAGGTATTTCACTATGTCAGCACAAGTATGTTTTAAATTTGCTCTCTAAGACTAGTCTCCTAGGTGCTCGTCCTCTTGATACTCCTCTAGACTATTTTACTTAGCTGGATGCTACTTTGGGAGATCTATTTCCTGACGCGAGTCATTATTGACAATTGTGAAGAAGCTCATTTAGCTAACTGTTACTCGTCCTGATATCACATCCTATGGGGGGTGGTCAGCCAATCCATGCATAGTCCTCGCCGTCCACATTTTAAGGCTGTATGTCAGATTTGACAGTATTTGAAGCATTCAACTCCTCATGGCCTTTTATATCATCCTTCTTCCTCATTGTCTGTCACTAGTTATAGTGATACTAATTGGGCCAGGAGCCAGACTGATGGCCATCCAACCTCAGGTTACTGCACTTTTGTTAGAGGTAATTTGGTTACTTGTCATAGCAAAAAACAACAGTTGCAGCTCGTTCAAGTGTCTAGGCTGAGTATCATGCCATGGCTCATACTACGTCTGAGATGTTTTGGGTTCGATCTCTCTTCTGTGACTTTGGTATTAATATTCCTGCTCCTACGACTATGCATTGTGACAACCAAGCCGCAATCTTTATTGCTAATAATCCAGTATTTTATGAGGGCACAAAATATATTAAGGTTGATTGTCATTTTATCCGTGATCTGTTGCTTCACAAGGAATTGAGTACTTCTTTTGTTAGATCATCTTCCCAGTTGGTTGATCTTCTTACTAAACCGTTGTCTCATTCTACTTTTCAAAGTCTTTCTTTCAAGCTGGGCATTTTTGACTTATATGCTCCAACTTAATGGGGCGTGTTAGAATTAATGATAATTTATTTTGTTCCGTTATTTAAATTTGATTAACAACTTAATGCAATCTTTTCCTATTTCCTTATTTGATTGTAATTCTTCATTATAAATATATCCTTATTTGATTGTAACTCTTCATTATAAATATAATTGATAGGAGAAGAGAGATCATCAAATTCTCCCATTCTCTTTTTTTCAATTGATATAAATTTCGGAAGCCTTTAGACCTTATTCCCATGTCTTTACGTATTGTGTATCCATGACTGTGTATCTATGACTGTCGAGGTTCTTGCCCAACACTTCGCATAATTTACATTTCGTGATGGTTAGGATTCGCTCAGAATGACACTACTCTAGCACTGCTTTTAAATTGCAACCTTGGAGTGCTAACCTATTTAAAATTGTAAAGCAAGCTAGTCTTGATGCTTATGCCATTGGTATACCCCCAGAGTCTGGTTTTAGCTCTGCCTCTAATGTTGAGGACTTGGTTGCTTTTCTGGCCACTATATTCCCTCGGTTGACCCTTTTTCCCCTTCTACTGCCTCTGATAATGATCCTCCTATTATTTCTACATCGCTGCACTCTAACCCAGAACATGCAAATAACATTAATGCTTTCCTAGGTGATCAGATTGTTTTGGCCAAGGAGGGGAAGGCTCGGTGTCACTTAGTTCGCTGGGTGGACCCAACAATTCTGACTCATCCTGTATCTCTTGCCGTACACTACAGCAACTTGATCTTGATTTGTTGGAGTTCTACCAGAGTCAATCAGATTGCTTGCCTAGCCCAAGTTCTTCCAACCCCAGGAGAGATGGTGGGGATAACACCTTTAGACCTCTCGCACGTCCATCATCATTGCAACAAGGTTACACAAGCACTCAATTTACGATTAGGAGATTGACTACTATAGCCCATGTTCGCCACTCGACAAGGTCGAGTTTCTTCCACCCCAGGAGATTGATGGATTATCTAAATTGTTCTAGGAGATACATTGTATTTCATTTATGGAGGTCTTTATTTATGCTGATTTGTAGTTGTTCTAGCAATCATAGCCTCTTGGTTTATACAAGATGATTCCTAGTCTACCTAATTATGCTTATATAAAGGCTGGGATGATTTTTGTTTTGTGATGGTTGAATACGTTGATGATTTCCAAGTCTAATTCTAGAGGTTGTGAAAAATAAATGTACATTCATTATTGTCATTCATGTATCTTTGCATTTATGTATCTAGTCTAGGGGTAATATATCTAGTTTAGAGGAGATGTATGTAATATGTAAAGTCTTTATTCTACATGTATAAATACAAATAGATAACCCAATTAGGTATTAAGCCATTCAATCAATTTCTCTCCAGCTTACAGAATATTTGGACAAAATGCAGCTTGAGAGTTGTTTTCTGTTCTTCCTATTGTGTTCCTCTACCTGGTTATATTCTTCTATCTCTCGCTTAATTTGCTTCCTAACTTCACATCAAATGCTCCTTAAACTTTTTCTTTATTTTTTTATTTTTTTTTTTTCTATATTGTCAAAAAAGGCTTAGTTAAAAATTTAAAAGCTTGAAACATTTATCTCAAATAAGAAATAATAGTATTTAAGTAAATAGTAAGTAATTAAGGAGTATTTTACACAAAAGTAATGAGAAGTTAATGGCCATACAAGGAAAATAAAAGAAGATGATGATAAAGTTACTTAAATAACTTATGGAATTTCAAAAATTACTTATATGCCCTTTTAAGTTGTAGATAGTTATTGGTGGTTAAAGGGTATTCAAGAAAGAAATGAAATGGTTGGTTTCACCAAATTTATGATTTCACCAACTACCAGTAATTTTGCCTTATTATAATAGTATAGAAATATTTATAAAACAATTAGTGTAAGGGAAGGTAAATCAACATAAGGGAAGGCAAATCAACACTAGGCAAATAGGAAATTTAGATAAAAAGTTAAAAGTAAAATTTAGATAAAAAGTTAAAGTATAAACATTTCATACAAATTTTTAACCCTATCAACATTTGTATTGCAGGCCGCTTCAACTTGTAAGTGATAGGATGGTTATGTTTTTTTAGCCAAATCACGAGGAGGTAACATGCAATTACTCATGGGTCGCCAACTACAAAAGAAATGCAACTCTTGATTCTTAGAAGGCACCTTCTTTCAATCTCTAAATACCTTTCCAAGAAAAAACAGCCTAAATGGATCCAATCAACAATAGCATTTCACATAAATCTCCCCACTTAATACTCCCCACCCACTCAATAAAAAGAAAATACAAGTGTCAAGACCTACCAAGGCGTATACAGAAACTGTCTGCTTCGGGTTGCCCCTCACAGTTTTTAAAAAGCAACTAAACAGAGTAGAAGTGTTCCACTTTAAAGCCCAGGCTTCACCCTCTCATATGAGCAACATGGAAGTAACATAACTACACTCATAAATCTCAGATCGCTCAGCTGAGAGGCCAATGCTTGTGCTACAAGAGAGAACACCTCTAACCCATAGAAGCATTATAAAAATCATGAGGGGTAACCCAAAGCGAACATTGTATGCATAGTTTTTTGCCAGTCTTGAAAAATGCTATCAACCGTAACATCTCAGATCTAATGGGTGGGACCCAAAAGTTGACATGGCTTTATGTCATGGGCCAATAGATTTGGCTAACATGAAATAAACCACATGCAGGCCCCACAAGCAACATACCCAATGTGGATCTATCTAGCGACATGTGAACAAATACCACGCTTCCAACCACTAGCCAAGCATCAACATTTCATCATGATATACAAGGCACAAGCCTATTATCAAGTCTTGTCTTCTTATAGGTAAGTCAAGGCCAACAAGACCTCTGCCTAGAAACACTTGCAAGGCACAAAACATAACCGAAAATGCACCATTTCCTGTAATTATCATGCTCCAATCCAACCACTAAGCATTTGATAACTCTAGACATTCATATTCTGTTGTAATATGTAATATGAAATCTTACCACCAAACTTTATGTCCTGTATGCAAGACAAGCCTAATGAGACTTCCTCTAACACTATCTTTGGACTACAAGGTAAACCACCTTCCTAGCCTCCAACACTTTTGTAAAAATATATTTCCACCAAAATATAACACATGATACTAAAATAACAATCCATTAACCCATGTGATACAAGGTATAAAATAGATATTTTATCAAAATAATTTTAATTTCAGCAGTCTCACCTATCTAAGGGTGGCGATATGATAAGGATAGTATTTAAATTGGAAGGTGAGTCTTAACATTTGATTTTTAATAGAATAAAGAGAGTGATGCATCCATTAATTTTATTTTAACACCTTAAAATTTTTGTTCTATTTTAATATTTTATTTTTAATATGTAAAGAGTGCCATGAGTTTCGTGCAAGCAATCGAACAGGATAAGATAAGGGTAGATTTTGAGTTTTGGGTTGGTTGAGGGTGGGGGGGAATAGTATATGGGCAGTAATTGAATGGTCGCATGATTCCAAAAGCTTCATTTTTATAATAGGTATTCTAGAGAGGAGCAAGTGTTCATTATGTTTATTTTATTGGAAAATGTAATAAGTCACACAATGTTATGATTGGATAATTATAAAATGCTCCTATAACATAATAAGCATTCTAAAAATCTCTGGAAAGCACAGTCTGCTTTGTGTGTATGTTGTTCAATTAATTTCTTATTAGCCATTCAAACATGTAAACAAATTTCTACTTTGATCCTTCGCAACCATTAAACCGCTCTAATGCCACCGTCCTTGCCTCCGCCTAACACCTCCACCCCCACCCCCACCCCCACCCCCACCAAAGACCAAACCAAACCAAGCCTTTTTCCCACTAGGTGGGGTCGGCTATATGGATTTGACGACGCTAATCAAATCTGTTTAGGGGCATGTCCTTTGTTAAATCCATATTAGTAAGGTCATATTTAATAGTTTCTTTTCAACTGCTCTTGAGTCTCCCTCTCCCTCTCCTACTCCTAACAATCTCCATAATTTCACACCTCTTAACAAATGTCTCCATTGGACGCCTTCTAATATGGCCGAACCATCTTAATCGATTTTCTCTTATTTTATCTTCAATCGGTACTATTCCTACTTTGCCTCTAGTCTTCTCGTTTCCAATTCTCTCTCTCCTTATGATCCCACACATCCATCTTAGCATTCTCATCTCCGCAACTGCCATCTTCTAAACATTATTATGATTTACTGCCCAACACTCCAATTCATATAACAAAGCTGATCTTACTGCCACCTTATAATACTTTTCCTTTAACCTTGAGGGGGGCTTTCCGATCACACAAGACCCTTGAAGCACTCATACCGCCACCCCCACCTAAAAATTAAAAAAAAAATACCTCCCTCTACCAGCTCCATTGCCATTTGTCACCTCGACCAAGGTTTGAAATAAAGGTATCGGCCAACATAACAATGGCGTTTCCAGTGGTTCAATTTCCACGATACGTGTGAAATTTACTATTATTTGCACTTTTACAAACAATTGTGTTGCACCTTAGTAGATTACCAAACAAATAAAAACAATAACAGTAATGCTACTCACAAATATTGATAATTTGAAGATTTAACAATTGACAATCTAATTTATTTTATTGATTTTACTTAACACTTGTGGATAAATTTTTGCTTGTTAAGCAAAACTAAATAAATAAATAAATAAAAAGCCAAAAGAAAGGTTAAAAGTTCAAAAGAGGCATAAGAACATGATGTAATCAATACAATTCAATTCGGGTCATTAAAATCGAGAAGTTGGTCAAATGTATTACGTGACCATAGAATACCTATCAAAAATGAAAGAAAATTTTTATAGGACAACTATAAGGCCAATTATGCTCTATGTTAAGCAATTAAGAAGCAATACTCTCATAAGATGAGTGTGACAAAAATAATGATGCTAAGATAACGTATGATTATACAAGAAAATAATGGATGAGAAATGAATATCAGAAAGAAAATTGAAGTGGCACCAATATAAAAGAAGTTGATAAAACATCATTTAAGATGGTTTAGTTACGTCCAACATAGATCTAGAGATGTATCAGTAAGAAAAAGTGATTGGATCCAAGTAAAAGGTGAAAAAAATGACAAAATGAAGATGCAAGATCACATGAACTAGAATTTTGAAGAAAGACATAATTTCAAAAAACCTCACAGAAAACATAACCCTTAAAAGAAATTAATGGACAAAAATGATTTACATTACCAACACCAAATAGTTTGAGGGCTTTGTTGAATTGGTTATATGGACGATATAATCATAGAGAGATACATGAAGAGTGTATGTGTAAAAGTGAAATCAAACAAGGTTATTTCAGATTCCATAAAGATAGGAGGAATAGAAACAAAAAGCAGCCACTTGACATAATAGTGCAGACTAGAGCATCATTGACTTCTTAAAACCCCAATCCCAACCCCCCACGACCAAAAAAAAATTAAAATAAAAAATAATAGCAAGTCAAACGTGCTTTATATAGAATTCTGATAGAACACTGTTATCACAACACCAATTAAAGGTAAAGAGAAAAGAGAACGAGAACAGAAAGTCAAGAAGGAACAATTTATTGCTGTAAATGGAGTGAACAAAGGTGATGCAGTAGCTTTCGAGAGGCTACCTCTCTCCCAGGACCTCACAAGGTACAAAATGACTAACAATTTTCCGCATCCCTTGTCAGCCTTGCTCCCCCTTATATAGACTAATTCGTTACTGATCTCCGTAACTGACTCTCATAACAACTTTGCCCGATCCTTCCTCTAACAAATGGTAGTTTGACTCACGGGATACTCCCTCACTAACACGCTTACTGACACAATAGCAACTTGAAACAAACTGTTGAAATAACAAAAACAGACTCAATAACAATTTATGCTGATGCTGATCAGGCTTCTATTCATGCTGATCTGGCTTCGAGGCCTGTGCCGTTTCGTCATTCTTCACGTTCCTCTTCCCCTTTCTTGAATACCTGAATCTGATCTGGGGCTTATCATTACTCCCCCCCTTCAACTTCACCTTGTCCTCAAGGTGGAAGTTTGGAAATTGCTCTTTGAGAAACACCACGGGTTCCCATGTTGCTTCAAACTCAGGTAAATGCTTCCACTTGATTAAGAATTCTAGCCCCTCAGCCCCATCCCGGGTGGCTCTTATCTCTTCAGGTTCCGCCACCCATTCCATTTGTTCACTTAGAACCGTAGGCAATGGCTGACACAAAAAATCATCCCCAAGTGCTCTTTTCAATTGGGACACATGAAACACAGGGTGGATGGACGTGGTGCTGGGAAGGTCTAACTTGTAAGCCACCTGCCCGATTTTCTGCAAGATGGTGTAAGGACCAAAATACCGGGGGGAGAGTTTCTCGTTTATCTTCTTGGCAAGGGACTTCTGTCGGTAAGGGCGTAACTTCAGATATACTTTCTCTCCCACCTGGAATTCCACTTCCCTTCTTTGTTGATCAGCTGACTGCTTCATTCGATTTTGGGCTAGCAATAATTGCTCACGCAACTCCGCAATCATAGCATCCCGCTGACTCAACATGATCTCAAGTTCAGAATTTGATGTAGAGGAAAAGTCATACTTGACTAGAGGAGGCGGGTCCCGTCCATATACCGCCTTAAACGGAGTACATTTGATGGACGTGTGGTATGAGGTGTTGTACCAATATTCCGCCCACGCCACCCATTTGGACCAGTCCCGAGGTTGCTGGCTGGTGAAGCAACGAAGGTAAGCTTCAAGGCACCGATTAACCACCTCACTCTGTCCATCACTTTGGGGGTGGTAAGAGGTGCTCCGCTTGAGTTGAGTGTGCTGCAGTCTGAACAGCTCATTCCAAAAATTACTGAGGAATACTTTGTCGCGGTCGGAGATAATGGATCGTGGGAAGCCGTGGAGTTTCACTATATTGGCCAAGAATTCTTCAGCGACTCGTTTTGCAGTGAATGGGTGTTTGAGCAAAATGAAGTGACTATATTTGCTGAGTCGATCAACTACTACCAAGATGGTGTCAAAACCTTGAGACTTGGGCAGCCCCTCAATAAAATCCATAGTGACTTCTTCCCAAATAGCCTGAGGAATTGGAAGTGGCTAAAGCAAGCCGGCTGGGGAAAGAGTCTCGTATTTGTTTTGCTGGCAAACCGGACAGGCACTGACAAATTGTTTTACATCTGCCTTCATTCGCTCCCAGAATAATTCCCGTGTCAGCCGCTTGTATGTTTTTAAAAACCCCCCATGGCCGCCTATGGGACTGCAGTGGAATTCTTCGAGCATCTTTTTAACCAAAGGGGATGAGTTAGGAAGGACTATCCGCCCTTGGTATCTCAATTGACCCTGCTGCAATGACCACCCAGGTTTAGACGCTGGGTCCTCTTCGAGGGCACGAACTATCTGCTGTAGTCGAGGGTCTCGCTGCACCTCTTGTTGGAGCTCTTGCCAGTCCTTACTAACAATGGCCCTGACAGAGTGCACTTCTGCAACTACAGGAATGCGAGAGAGAGCATCTGCAGCACCATTTTCAGGCCCTGGTTTGTATTGAATTTCAAAGTCGAATCCGAGAAGTTTCGCTAGCCAACGCTGATATTCAGGGGCCACCTGCCGCTGCTCTAACAAATGGCGTAGGCTGCGCTGGTCGGTTTTGACTATAAAGTGTCTCCCTAAAAGATAGTGCCTCCATTTTTGGACAGCAAGCACCACCGCCATCAATTCCCTCTCATACACTGATTTGTATCTTGCCTTTCCAGTCAGCGCTTGACTAAAAAAAGCAATTGGTCTGCCCTTCTGGGAGAGAACAGCCCCTACTCCAATTCCGGATGCGTCCGTCTCTACCAAAAATGGGATGGAGAATTCAGGCAGTGCGAGAGTGGGAACAGCCTTCATTGCTTCCTTAAGGAGGTGTACTGCTTGAGTGGCCTTTTCGCTCCAAATAAAGCCATCCTTCTTCAATAATTGAGTCAAAGGTGCTGCGATCTTCCCATAATTCCGTACGAATCGCCGGTAGTACCCTGTTAGCCCCAAAAATCCCAGTAACTCCTTTGCACACCGGGGCATTGGCCATTCGTCCATTGCCTTGACTTTTTCAGGATCAGCTGACACTCCTTCTGCGGAGATGATGTGGCCCAGATACTCCAGCTGGGGCTGTCCAAAGCAACACTTTTTGAAATTGACAAATAACTTATGGGCACGCAAGATCATTAGTACCTCCCGGAGGTGTGAAACATGATCAGATAAAGAGGGGCTGTACACTAGTATGTCATCAAAGAATACGAGGACATACCTCCGTATGAGTCCCCTGAATATTGTGTTCATCAGTGCTTGAAACGTTGCTGGGGCGTTGGTCAAGCCGAAAGGCATGACCAAGAACTCGTAATGCCCCTCATGCGTGCGAAAGGCCGTCTTATGTATGTCTTGAGGCTGAACTCGGATTTGATGATAACCAGACTTGAGGTCAAGCTTAGAAAAGAAATTTGCCCCATGGAGTTCATCCAGCAATTCGTCTATGTTGGGAATAGGAAATCGATCTGGAATGGTGGTTTTATTGAGCGCTCTGTAATCCACGCAGAAACGCCAACTGCCATCTTTCTTTTTGACCAGTAGGACCGGACTCGAGAAGGGGCTATTGCTTGGGCGTATGATACCCGCCGTTAGCATTTCGGTCACCAATTTCTCAATCTCATTTTTCTGAACATGTGGGTAGCGGTATGGCCGAACTTTAATGGGTTCCGTTCCTTCTTTCAGTACGATGGAGTGATCATGACTCCGCGGTGGTGGCAGCTCTGTGGGTGATTGGAAGACATCTTCGAACTCCTCTAAGATTTCTTTGATTACTCCTTCCGTAATTGTGACCTCCGGTTGTTCTTGCACAGCCACATGACAAAGTTCCAATAATAGTCCTTCTCCCTCCTGGTGGATCGTTTTCGCTAGGGATTTTAGAGATACCAGGGCCTTGCTCAAGCTGGGGTCGCCCCTTAACACCACCTTAGAACCAGCGAGATCGATGGTCATCGTGAGCCGCTTCCAATCATCCTGTGTCACACCTAATGTCGCCAACCATTTCAATCCTAGGATTAGATTAGAGCTTCCCATAGTTATGGGTAAGTAATCTTCTATGATTGTCAATTCTTGTAATTTCATTACCACCCCTTTACAAATCCCTTGGCCTTTCAGCTTTTTCCCGTCTCCAACCACTACCCCATAGTTGGCCGTTTCAGATACCGATAGCCCTAGTTTTTCCACGAGAGCTTGTGAGATAAAGTTATGGGTGGCTCCGCAATCGATCAACACCACCACGTCTGTCCCTTCCACGGAACCGCGCATCTTCAAGGTTCTCGGTTCCGTCAGACCCACCACTGAGTTGAGGGATAACTCCACTCCCTGCAGGACCGTCATCTCTCCTTCTACTGGCTCCAAATTTTCGGCCGGTTCCCCCTCGGTTTCCCCATCTTCACTCACCAGAAGAACATGCAACTCCCGATTCTTACACCGGTGCCCAACATGCCACTTCTCATCGCAACGGTAGCATAGCCCTTTTTCCCGTCGTGCCTGAGCTTCAGAAGCAGTTAATTTCTTGAAACGTGAGGTATTGGAAGTGGGGATGAATTTTGGGTCGGGTTGATGGGCGGTAGAGAGGTTGGATTGTGTGGCTTGGTTTTTGCTGGGTGGGTTTGAGTTTTGATAACTTTGGGCCAAGTTAGGGTTATGAAGAAAACGAGATTGGTTTGGGCCTGTTGTGTGGGGAGGGTTATACTTAGTTGGAGTCCAGGATACAGTCCGGTTTTGGCCATGTGGGCTGTCAGAATTTTGTGGGATTGAAGGGAGCTTGCTGTAGGCTTTTGGGTTTAGGATCTGATTCTTCCTCTCAATGCGGGCTGCAGCTTGGACTATGTCCTTCAGGCCCACCGGATTTAATAGAAGCAATTCGGCCCTGATTTTCTCCTCCAGCCCGTTCATAAATACAGCAGCCATCGTCCCCTCATCTAATTTTCCTACAGCCGCCGCTAACTTCTCAAATTGGGCCCGGTATTCTGCAACCATTCCTGATTGCCGAACGGCAAAGAACCGCTGAAGGAGAGATCCTTCCTCCGGTCCCAGAAATCGCAGTCGCATCTGGACCTTTAGCTCCTCCCATGACGAGAAAGGAGTATCTCTCTCCTCAAACCTCAACCATGCCTGTGCTTCCCCTTCCAAGCACACTCCCACCGCCTCCAATTTCTCGGCCTCCGTCAACCGATTGACAGTGAAATACCTCTCCGCTCGGAATATCCATGCATCTGGATCCTCTCCGGCGAACGTCGGAAGATCCAACTTCCTGGGCTGCCTCTCCTTCTCCATCATCCGTTCTACCCAGGATGCTGCTTCGTGTGTCGTTCCAGCATTTGGAACTGCACTGTTCCTAGTACGGCTGGAGTCCCCCGGACCACTGGTCCCTGAGCCTTGACCCTTCAACATGATTTGAATCGTTTCCTCCACCCTCTGGGTCAGCGTTAATAAAGAAGTATTCAAGTCAGCCATTTCCTGCTTCAGAGCAGGTAGTTGCTTTAGCTCCTCCTCCACTTGTTCTAGACGAGCCTCCATTCTGGTAGTGGGCATTACCAAGATCGTTGCTCTGATACCAAATTGATAGAACACTGTTATCACAACACCAATTAAAGGTAAAGAGAAAAGAGAACGAGAACAGCAAGTCAAGAAGGAACAATTTATTGCTGCAAATGGAGTGAACAAAGGTGATACAGTAGCTTTCGAGAGGCTACCTCTCTCCCAGGACCTCACAAGGTACAAAATGACTAACAATTTTCCGCATCCCTTGTCAGCCTTGCTCCCCCTTATATAGACTAATTCGTTACTGATCTCCGTAACTGACTCTCATAACAACTTTGCCCGATCCTTCCTCTAACAAATGGTAGTTTGACTCACGGGATACTCCCTCACTAACACGCTTACTGACACAATAGCAACTTGAAACAAACTGTTGAAATAACAAAAACAGACTCAATAACAATTTATGCTGATGCTGATCAGGCTTCTATTCATGCTGATCTGGCTTCGAGGCCTGTGCCGTTTCGTCATTCTTCACGTTCCTCTTCCCCTTTCTTGAATACCTGAATCTGATCTGGGGCTTATCAAATTCACATACAAGGTTTGGCTCCACAATCCTCCTCTAAGAATTACAATTCTCATAACACCATACTCATGAATTTAAGCATGTCAAGTTGTCACCGGATAGTACATTTCAGAAGAACTAAAAGAGTTGAAACCAGAGATAATCGTTGCCCTTCACAAGGAATCTTAAGACAATTCAATCTCTTGGGGAGACAAAAACCAATGTTGACAGCATAACCATTGTAAAATTTTATTATCAACCAATGCTCCTATTTATCTAAAATTTCATTCTGATTAGCATGCACTTAGATTCTTCAGTCTTCTATAAACACGTGCATTTGCATAAAAATATTAGGCAATAAATTGTCACCGACTACAAAAACTCATCCCTGAGACAAAATAAATCATTTCCTCCTAAATTCCATTAACATAGTTGTATATGGTCCAAACATTTAAAAAACAAAATTATGGGAATAATAATAAATTTATTCTAAGTTCCTGGAAAATAAGGCTTCTCCATTGTGCTGCTACCTTATTATTAATTATAGGTAGATAGACTAGTTTGCAACTTTCTAAAGTTTAAATTGTGAGTGCTGCACTTGCACCAATAAGTGTCAGACAAACAGTAGCAAAAGATAATAATATTTATCAAATGAAACCCCCCCAAGGTTAGAAAGCACCTTTGGTCACCCCATAGTTCCTACAAGTTTTAAATCCTTTCTGTAAGTTTTTGTGCTGACCCAACAATAAATTGTTAATTTCATCTCACAAAAATGTGAACCCATGATTGTCTACTTTCTTGTATTTTTCAAATTCGAGGGTGCTATTTCTTTCTTCCTAAATTTCATATTTTTATACCAACTAGTGATGGGGTAAAGCACAGGTGGCCTATGTGAACTTCGTTCACTTATCAAAAAAATAAAAATAAAATAATAATAATAAAATCAGGGTGACCAAAATCCCAACAGGCAACTGTGTCCTGCTAAATTTAAAGCTTGCTTAGTGACATACCAAAACTAATTAAATAGAATACTCATTAATCTATTGTTGTGCGTGTGCGTGTGCACGCGAGCGCGTGAGAGAGAGAGAGAGAGGAGAGCTTGCAGACTTTCAGAGAAAGGTAAGGTTTTGTCAGACTATCACTTCATTGCAGCAATGTCAATCAATTCCATCCTAGATCATCTCTATAGCATTCTGATTTCAAACAAGACATGCCCCGGATGAGGGTGTCATAGATGAGTATCATATAGAAATATGACAAACAAGCGCAAAATTTAAATCAATGGTGTCCAGCTGCTTCCTACTCTGGGGAATTCCCTATAATAAGGGAAGGATGATCATTTTTTGGCCTCCAGCAAATTCCCTATCTGTTTCCCTAAATTGGGACCAAAGAAAATGAATCCCTATCTTTAAGGATCAGTGTAGCTCCCCTGACTATTATTTTAATATTTTTTCATTTGAAAATAAAGGATATGTTGTAAAAATTAAAAAAAAAAAATAAAGAAAGATTTTAGAATGAATATTTTAATACAAATGGGAAGATTTAGGGAAGTTGCTAGAGAGTAAATTGAATAGGGAAGCTGTAAAATTGATAAGTATTTTTTTAATATATTTTAGGCAACCAGTTTAGGGGAGCTGCTGGAGATGCCCAAGAACACGCAGAGACAAGGGATCATTCATTGATAACGAGGATAGTTGAACCTAGGACTTCCTCAAACTGGAGCTCTAATGCCCTGTTAAGTCACTAAATGTCGTAAAAACATTTGCTAGGAAATAGGTCCAACAATGTATATTAAGCTTTCTAAACACTTGTACATTTATTTTTCCAAGTTTTTGGGGTGATGTTTTCTTCTTTATTTTACAATTTTTATCTTATCCAGCAATAGATAAAAGGGACAATTGTAGGTAATCTTATTTTACTTAAAAAATGACCTTAGGAATAACCTAAACCCCCAAAGGGCACTAGCTATAAACCATCAAATCTTATAGTGTGATTTGGTGCCTGTCCAAAACTAATTGCAATAGAATGCTTATGATAAGAAGTCAAAAATATTCTAGGCTTTCATATCCAAAAACTCAAGAATGTTGAACTAACAAAAATTGTTCCATTCACCACCATGTCTCAAATTTAGTTCTCACTATTATAATCATAGTTTGCATTGCCTCTCAAATCTTTTAGCAGATAAATTTACATAGCAGGAAAAATGTGATCCATAGAATATATGGTTCGGGACCGTGAACAAAACTTTGTTGGTCCACCTAAAGAAACTACCAATAGAAGCACAATACAACAATCTTTTCAGAATCAACACAAATGCAAACCATCTGATAGGGAAACATACATGCCAAAACACATATTCAAATGCATAATATGCAAATTATCACAATGCTAATCCTTTGATAGCTTTCACAAATAAAAGTCCAGAACAATGTCAAAGGGCTCGAATAGATACATACTCACCCCCCACCATCCCGGCTAATTAAGAATTGAGTGGAGCCACCTCCAAAGAACAAGCATGGCATGGGTACCAAAACATACATGAGAGCTGCAAGAACAATTAAAATTTGCAGTATTAGTCTTTAAAATATAAACCTCGCTCTAGTTACACAATACAACTGGGGATACCCTTGCGCACCTGATAACATTGGCCACCAATTGTTGTATAATGCACAAGCCTGCACATATGATCAGAAAATAAACCACAAAAACACACTTACAGACAAGCGCAGCCATCTACAACATGTGCATGCAAAAGAAAACAGACAAGGTGGGTAAAATTATCAAGCAATGAAACGTATAGAACCCTCAAGATAACCACAAATAAATATTAAATCAGGGGTTCTCATTGATTTACCTGAAAATAATTCCACTAAAAACTGCAAGATCTCCTATCAGGTGAAATATTATCCACTAGAAGGAATCAAATATATAGAAAGGTAAATTTAAAAGTATGGAAACACACTGATTCACCAACCATCTGATCCAATAAAGGCAGGGAGACAAGAACCGAAAATAAAAGTACAATAGAGAGACAAAAAGCTAGATTGCTATCCTCCTGGGAAGAATTGAACTTCAAAGCCCAAGACAATAGCTTCAGTAAACAAAATTGATCAGTCTGACCACTATACTGCCTTAAATTGGAGAGTAAAAAAATGAATTTTTTTTTATTTTGCTAAAATCACTAGTTAAGTAAAAAGGCAGAGGGTCAACACAGATGAACTTAAAGAAAATTAACATCAGCAATGTTGTCAGAAGAAGAGAATTCATACAGCAATTTTTCAGTATGAACGAGTATTTATCAAATTAATTTACTAATAAAAAAACATTTATATTAAATATAACAAACTACAGAAACACGGCAACCCATAACCTCCAATACATGGAAAAAAGAAAATCCAAGTATCAAAGCACCATAAAAGACCCAGGAAACAAAATTTCAAGCCAAAAAATAGATCCACCCAATCAGCAATCAACAATATCTACAGAATTCCAACACATTTCTATCTTCATGACTCCCCATGCAAACCAAAACAACACGTTGAAAAGATTTCTCAATCCTTGGTTTCACCTGAATCTGGGTTTCAGACAGACTGTTTCCAATCCTAAATTACAGGAACATATGCGTGACGTGACACTAAGTATGCAAGAACCAAAATTCCTTCTTTGATAACTTATAGATATACAAGTATTATTGCATTAGTTACCAGGATCTGTAACAGGATGCTCGCTGAGAACATAAAAGCAAGTCCGGCAAGTCTGCATTATTTGAATGTTAGATAAGAATTTTTCAATTAGAAGCAAGGAAAAAGAAGAATGAAACATTTATGTTTCAACTTACACTGTGCAGGACAAGGAGAGCACCATTCAAGAGTACCATGATGGAAGAGCACAAAAGATAAAAGAGTTAGTACCATGCACAGTAGGCACAAGGGTACAGTCATTAAGAGAGTCATTTGATACAGGATTTCATCATACACTATTAAATTCATCAAACCCGTGCATTCATAGTGTCATTTGACGCTTGTGTAGAATTGGATAACTGTTACCATTTACACATTTTCTAAAACTTTACAAAATAGTTGGAGAAGAATAATCAGAACAAAGAGAGATTATAGCATGTCAAATTTGGTCCAAGTCATCACCATATAACATAATCTTAATCTTTTTCATCTAATACATTATCCATTTGAAATTGATATATTTGATGGATAAATAAAACAATTAGTTTGTTCTAATTGTGTTACTTCTTTAGTCATGTGCACGCATATATGCACAATGTCCTACATTTCTAGAATTTGTCGTATCAATGTCCCAAATAATATTGTACTCATATCCTTTAGTACAAAACATAACCAGATTCCAAAATTTTTCTTATTTTGTTCTTCGAGATTGTGTTAGTGTGTTTAGTGTGCCTGAGTACTTCATCAAAAGGAATGCTTTGCATTCCAAGTGAGATGCCCATGAGAAAAGGAAGGAAGGGAATAATCGACGAGTCCATCCAACGGTATCTCCTCATCTGTAAGTATAGTCTGTAACTCTTCCTCTCTCTCCTCATTTCTTTATCTGGTTTCAAACTCTTCTTCTACTCCACTCTCCCCCTTCGTAGCTTCTATTAAATTACAAATTTAAAAGTAGTCCCTTATAAACTTTATATAGCAAGCTAGATTTATTTAATTTTTTTAGATTTTATTGACTCTATGGAAGTTTAGCTTTATTGTATTCTTGAGTGGCATTTTCTTAATGCCCTCATCATTATCAATAACACTATCCTTTATTTCAAAAAAAAGAAAAAAAATCATAACATGTCATCTTGAGTTTTCAATTCACTGGTACGGATAAGCATATATAAATTTTAGGATACATTACACCCCACCCCAAAGAAAAATAAAAATTCCTGGCTCTGTCACGATTGCACAGTAAGTTCAAATTCACTCCTTAATTGCCTGCAACAAAACCACAATGATGCGCTGTCAGCCTGAATTCACCTAAACAGAATCGACAGCCTCCATCAAACGGTAATTTCGCTTATAGTTCGGAGGTTCATAGACCTTAAGAGATTAGTATAGAATAATTTGAATTCAAAATCATGAACTTTAACGCCCACTGCTTCCATGCATGTTCATTCAAACGTGCACTAAAACCCTAACACGTGGTCAACCCACCCCTCTTTCTGATTTCAATTGTCCCTCCAGACCTCCGTAAACTCAGTTGTAGATTCTTTAGTCCAAACCCACAACAAAACAACAGCGGCGTTCAATATGTTAAGCACCGAAGTTCAAGCAATAGACCTTCTAATTAAACACAAACGAATCAACTTCTTGCAATCATTAATTTAGTATCTTTTACTTCAAATTTTCAATTTTCCACACAGCAACTCGAGGCTAGGGTTGAACGAATCCTAAATTCAATTCATAATTGCAGAGACAAGAGAGAGAATCATACCTTCAATGGTCATTGCCATTTCTACGAATTCCAATAGGCCAAAATGGAACGAGAACAAATGATTAATTAAATACAATATATATAAATAGATATAGCGCGGTAGATGGTCGATACCGAACGCAAGCTGCTTGATCGAAATCGGAGGAGGAATAGTAAAGCGACTGAGAAAGTAATAACTGCGAAAGTTTTTCAATCAAATAGTTTGATCGAGCGGAGGGGCACAAGGCTCAAACAACCGCTCAAGGTCCCGGCTCGAGGTGAAAAACTTGAGGGAGAGAGTTACTGGGATAATTGTCAAAAGATTAGTGCCGTAATTGTTACTTTGTAGTAGTAAATGGGTTATAAGTGACGGTATTTGTATTTTGGTTGAGTGAGAAATATTGTTTGATAATAATTATATTACATTTAAAAAATTAAAAAAAATTTTAAGAAATAAAAGTTAATTATGCTTGAAATTAAAGTAATTTAGCTAAAGAGCCAAAATTTAATATTTAATCTTAGTAAAATATTATAATAAAATAAATTAAGATAATAATTGTTATTTTAATAATAATTAATTTAATAAAATATATTGTTTGCACCAGAAAATTTCTTCTCTTAGACAAACAACGCATGTTCTTTCATGGTGTCTGATTGGATAAGTTAAGCGGGCATGCCAAAGTCGCAACGACCAAAACAGTAAAGAAGAGGATAAATATAAGGATCAAGTGATGTGGTTGCTATTGCCTTACAAACACAAGGGCTTCATATTTGTCGACCGATTATATTGCAGATAAAGTTGTGAATATAAAATCAGCTATGAATAGGAATAAGAAGATTCTGATATTATCGATGGATCAGAAGACTGATAATATGAATATGTATTTAATTTTGAATGCAATTCTAATGGTTGAGAATGTCATTGATATAATGATCCATAAATATTCTGTCCTCGTAGTGGATCAAAATAATATGATTACAAAGGAGTGAATCATATGCATATTGGGATGTATATCTATATCCTTGATGATGAGGATTTGAGTCCGAATCAAAATCTAATTCTGAATCAGAACAATATGCATACACATTATCAAAATAATTCCTAGAATTATATGAATATAAATATGATTGATGTGATCCATTAGAAGATTGTATATTATAAAAATTGAATATTATATTAATACTGTGATAATTGAATATCAGAATTATAATATAGATTATTATAAGATTGATATGCATAAGAAGTAGATGGACTACAATCATTGTCAGAATTAGAATCATCAGAATTGTAACCAATGCGGGGAGGAGGCATTACAAGGATAAAGAGAGAAAAATAATTACAAAGAAGAGACTAAAAACATATTACAAGGATAAAGAGAGAAAAATAATTACAAAGAAGAGACTAAAAACATACTTGCATCCAAGTCTTTAACAATCGAGATATTGAATTTCAATTCCAAATAAACATATGCAGGCGATCAAATCTATATGTAGATACAGCTTTGATGAAATCAAAGGGGACCGTGAAATCTAAGTTAACCTACTCTTACTAAAATAAATAAAATTAAAAGATGAAAGATAAAAGAAAATTAGCTGGTGATGTGATGGTCGAGGACCTCTTCTTTGGTTGTCTCAATCCATTTTTATACTTGCAGAAATTGCAAAAAATAATTGTCGTCCATAATTTTTAGTTTTGTAACTTCCCAGTTATCCATAACTTTGGTGGATTATCTGAAACCTCTCTGCTAATCTCTAGTTGTGTAACTTCCCACTAACTTAGATAGATAATTATGTAAAACTTGTGAAACTACTGGTAACCTCCAATATCCAAAATTGCCAAAGATATTCAAATCGGTCACCGATAAAGAGGTTTGGATTTAGCCCAAAAAAAATTTACATCCAAGATAACAATGGCAAACTCAAATATCAGCTAAATTTCTTTTAGCCGATTAAAGGAAATCTTATTGGCGGTTTTGGAGTCCCAATCAAATCTTTTTAGGTCAAAATTTTGGGACAAACATATATATTATTAAATATAATTTTAGATAAAAGTTTAACTAAAAAACTAATTTATCATAGATTAATATTTCATTAGTAATTAATTTTATTAAAAATTAATTTTATTTGATAAAATAATTTAATAAAAAAAATAATTAATTTTAATAAATTACATTAATACAATACATAATCTAGTAAATTATTATTTATGAGACATAATTTTCAATTAATAAAATGTTTTCATGAAATAAATTATTATGATAAGTAATTATTATTTATTAAACATTACTTCTAATTTGAGAAAATAAATAATTTTAGTCATAAATTAATATTTTAACAGCATTAATTTAGCAAAATAAAATAAATTATTTTAGTAATAAATTATTATTTATTAAATATTATTTTGATAAAATAATTTAATAGTTAATTAATTTTAGTTTGATTAAAAAAATTATTATTTTATACTATATATTATAATTATTTTTAAGAGAATGTTGCTTAAAGTTTTACAGGAGTGTAAAGAAATATTTTATGGAGTAATGAGAAAAGGTAAAGAAATATTTTATGGAGTAATGAGAAAAGGTAAAGAAATATTTTTATTATCCTCATTGCCCACCACCCCTGCTTGCTTTGATCCAATGTATATAATGATAACGTTTAGTGTACTAATAAACAAAAAAAATCTCTGAAAATTTTGAAAACTCTCTAACACATTTTTCTTACTCGTACTTCATAAAATCTTATAAATTTCTATATATAGCTACATATTCTAATAAATTTTTACAAATCCTAATATAATTTTTACAAACTCCAATGCCTTTTTCGTAAACTTCAATAACTTTTCAACAAATTTTTAAAAATTTGACAAAAATCCATGGAAACAGGCCAAAAAAAATTCTCAAGATCTCTCTTTACAACTTTTCACCAAAAGTCAAAAAGTTCAACAATTTTGTCTGAAATTCTTACATAAATTCGTAGGAACGGACTCAAAAAATTGTTCTTATGTTTTTGCTCTTTAACTTTTTACCGCAAAAGTCCAAAAGTTTAACAATTTTGTCTAAAATTTAGATATAAATTCATAGGAACTAACCCAAAAAACCATTCACATAGTTTATCTATCTAACTTTTTACAACAAAAGTTCAAAAGTTATACTATTCATATCTAAAAAAGTGATTTAGGTTAAAAACACCAAATGCCAAAAGTAATCCTAAACAACATTTTTTCTTATTTTTTTTATCACTCCAAACGCTACCAATATCAACCCCAAGTGCAGAGAGTCTATTAAGCAGATCGTGTTCACGGAGAGTCTTGAGAGAAAGTCATAAATAAATTTAATTGGAAAATCTTAAGTGAAATTAAACCTCACAAAAAATTATAATTATCGTTACTTGAGTCAAAATTATGATTGGTTTTGATTTTTAGATTAAATTAATGTATAAAAAAGCTTGGATCCAAGTCAAATCAAGTAGCGAATTATATAAAAATTATAGGAATTAAGGTAACTCAATCTAAACTTTAGAAAAGTAGACTGGAGAATTTTCATATATTAAGATCAACTTGGAACAAATGAGAACTAAATTGAATAGTGATTTAAGCACAAAATCTTAGTTAAAACTTCAAATCAAGCATCTAACCTGCATAATCCATAATTAAACATATAAGATCTAAACTTAGCAATCTACAAATAAATCTTTGACATGTACATGAAAATTCTAATTAGAAATTATATATATCAACCATGAACTATACAAATTCAAAATTCAATTGGGATCCTAATTCGAATTCAACAAAAAAAAATCGATTCAATCATCAATTGAACCTTAAAGTGCAGAAATAGAGAATTGAAACTCATGTTTGCCTTGAAGATCCATATAATTTGTGAAGACTTGGAAAAAAATTAACAATAATAATGTGTGTATATATATTAAAAATAAAAAAAAAAAAAACCTGTCCTACACCTAGGTGAGACACCTGTTCACATGTAAGTCCATGCCATTTGAGAAGCCAGGAGAACAAAACCACAAAAAGGCCACATCTTTTTCATTCCACCAAAGGAAAGCAAAGCAAGAACGGGAAGAAAAAAAAAACAAACAAACAAAGCGAGGAAGAGAAGTCACGCAGGAAATCTTTGGTCCTTGCTTGCTTCCTTTCTATTAAACGTAGCCATGGATATTTAGTAAGAAATGGCTACAGGTTGCATGGATTAATGGGATTCTTCTTATATTTTTTTTATTTTCATTTAATTTAATTTGGAACCAACTCTAAGCCATGATATAGAAATATTTATGGGTTCCTTAGAGACTTGCATGTGAGTTTCTATTAGTAGAATGAAGGAAAACATGATCCATTAACCATGGCTGAGAGTGAAGCTTAGAAACAAAGTGATACCCGGACTTTTCAGGCTAGATTTGACCATCAAACGACCACGAAATTGAATGAAACTTGTTTTCTTGCATCGGACTTTTTGAGAACTTCAATTTAGATACAAATTTTACTCAATTTGGTGGAAAATGAGGGAGAAATGGATGAAAAATAGTAGGGTCTTGCAGTAATCATTAAAGAGATGATGAACAGTGCAACAGTGCCACGCCAACGCACAGCTAGTGGCACATGGGGGCACGTGTAGCCCTCTCTGGTAGCCTTTTTTTCTTGCAAATAAAAGCCTATGTTATTTAGAGAATTTTAAAATTGGTTTCGTGATTTTTTGAGTTATGTGCTATTTTTAATAAATTTTCTCGTGAAACTAATTGAAAAATAAGAAAAAATAGCAAATGACCTCAAAAAATTCTGAAAATTTCACAAAAATTTTATTTAGGCTTAAAAACCTAAAATATGGGAGAGTGGGCTAATGATGTCCTTTTAGGAATATTTTTATAATTTTGAGTTTATCGATGTTTTAAGGAAAATAGAATTTAGGAAAAATTATTTATTTATTAACTAAATGTAAATCATAATTAATATAAATTATTTTGTTGTTTGATAAATATATATATATATATAAGGGATAGATATTTATTTAGATTTAACAAATTGCGTGGAACAAGAGAAATTAACAGTTTAGACCCCTTAGGCTAAATTCAACAATTAAAGTAATTGAATAACAGTATAGGAATACATGTTAATCAGACATAATTAATTCATACAAAATCTAACTGTCACGCCCCTAACATAATTGTCCGGGACGGACGACATGGGAATGTGGGAATAAATAAAAATAAAAAATGAACCTGTACCAAAGTCATTTCATATCGCAATAACAGTAATCAGAGCAACTAACAACTGACCCTCATTCCCATATCAAATTAATACAATAACATTCTAACTGTAATATAGCCACACTCCGGTGGCATTAACCAAAATATGCGTAACCAACCATATCGGGCCTTCACTCTAGGTTACATAATTAAAACCCCAATAATTAAATTCTCATTTACGAGAACAAACACAATTATTACCATTCACAGTATAGACCGGACTTAGGCTATACATGCCTAAGTTGCCTACGTATCCCATATCGGGAATCAGGTCACCATAGTTCCTAACTTAAATCTCTAGTTTATACAACTCAGATATTATCAGTATCATTATAAATGGTCATCACAACATGTAACACTATCCATGTAATCTCATGCAAAGAATATGATGGGATGCAACGCTTGTGCATATTCTCAATCTCCATCTATGTTAACTTTATTCTAGGACGGCTGACACTTAGTAAGGCTTTCAGCCAAGACACGCGGGATCACCAACCACACCATTTTCAGCGCTAATGGCAAACGCATATATCTCAATATACCAAGTGGGGAACCGTGTTACACCCCCACAAGTGTAAGACTCAAGGGAACCGTGTTACACCCCCTGGCCCTTCCGCTAGAGAACCGAGTTACACCTCTAGTCGGGCATCCGCCTATCGTAGGCAGGCATCCACTATCTCAAGCAGTTATGACTCAGGGGAACCGTGTTACACTCCCTGGCCCTTCTGCTAGAGAACCGAGTTACACCTCTAGTCGGGCATCTGCCTATATCAAACAGGCATCTGTTATCTCGAGCAAGTATCCGGCTACAATCTGATAAAATATTATATCCATACATCTTTTATTAACATCCCAACTCCACATGACTAACTCAAGTCACGTTTATATTAACCGGGGATCATTCGGTGTTCCAATAATCACAAACATCATCAAAATACATCACACGCACCTCGACACGTCACATAAATCAATGGCACTCTCGGCCAATCATACGAGTCTACCACACCGGATGAAACCACCCCAAACCCAATGCTCATGATATGCCCAATCATGAAAAAAAAACATCTCAATTTATATCATAATATGCTATCCTCATAAATAAAAGTTCACATTTTTCACCAAATAATTATGTCATCATGTACTACATATATGTGGGAACAAACCTACGAAATTTGAACCAAAATGGACTTGTACAAACCAAATTAGAGAGGGGTGCGGGCTGGGCGCGGGGAGCGTGCGGGTTCACCCTTGCCCAAATTTCTATTTCCAGTAGAGGGCGCAGCTTAGGCGCGGGGAGCACGAGGCTTCGACCCTCTGTGTTATACCCACTGTTCATCGTCTTTCCCAGGCCACCCGTAGCCAAAACAAACCAACCCGGTTCCAAATTTTGTCCGTAAAACTCAACTACGGGTTACCAAATATCTACTGCGTTATCTATATTTCTCATTTAACATTTTAATTCCATAATATACCAATTTTTAACTCATATATATGCATATATGCACAGTTATACATATATACACAATTCTCCACATATCAACAAAACATTCATATATATATACCAAAATGCTCCCTACGACGTCTGGAGCATGAATATAGGTCCCACCTACTTCGAATCCGAAGAGAAATGGAGAAAAACGAAGAAAACCACTTTGAACTCCAAATTTCAAACTCCGATTTCTCCTTTCTCACGAAATAGATGGCACCACGTTGATCACGGCGTCGAGAACTCCCCGGATCGACTATTCTTTTACTCCGAAACTCTATCTTTCCTCTTTTTCTTTCTGCTCTCTCTCATCCCTTTTCTTTTCTGGTTTAGCCGAAAACCCAGCAAAAAAAGAAAACCGAAGAAAGAAAAGAAAAAGAAGAAAAGAAAAAAAAAAAGATGCTCGGGCTCTGGCCTATTTTGTGTAACCCAATACCACTCCGGGCTAAATTCAGTCCCTGAAAAATATAACAATCAATGTACGCTCACATTAAATATTTCATTTACTCAAAATAATACGAATTTAACCAAATTAAAAATGCCGGGTGTCACACTAACATTAATCGGAAGAAAAGCCAGCGGGAAAGAATGTTAAAGCCTCAAGGTAGGGGATTTATTCAAGTAGTGGCAATCTTGTATTTTATATAAAGGTAAAAGAGCACTTATATGATTGCATCGTATAAACCGGATGGCATTACTAGAAAATATGAAATGTTATGAATGGACTATCTTTTGCTGATAATGTGAAAGTATTAACGTTGGTTATTTGATTTTCCCGATAACCCACGCCTGCAAGCGAGAATAAAAGAGTCACAAAGGCAGCTAAAGGTTATAAGGGTAGAAGAAGGAATTGGTGGGAATGTTATAATGGGTTTTTTGTACTAATTATAAGGGCATATTAAGGGGTAATAAGGGTTGCAAAGTGTAATAAAGGTAAAATAAGGGGAAATGTATCATATGAACACTTCACTACTTACCTCTATGATATGGGTTATGATTATCTATTTCATGTGATAGTGACAATTTTCGTGAATATTTATCTTTGTTTTCTTTATATAAAATGCATATTGTGTTATTTAAATACTTTTCCTACTAAGTCTAGCAGCTCACCCCATTTCATGGCCATTATACATAGGGGCCTCTGGTAGCAAAAACTGAAGCTGACAAAGCGTATCAGTAGGTTCAGATTTTTGGCAAGTCTGTAGATAAATAAGTACTTGCACACTTAAAACCTGGGATGTATGTAACAAATTTACTAGTTAGCTTACGATAGAACTTTGTGCTACATGAAATTATTATACTCTAATTTTCTATTAAAACTTAGGGTGTGACAGATTGGTATCAGAGCTAGGTACTAGATCAAATTTGGGGACCTTTGTTATGAGATTGAGAAGTTAATAAAACGAATAGGCAGTGGGTTTTTATTTGAACGATTTCCATCGAAAATCAGTTATTTGTTTTAGTTTGAGATTTTATGATTGTATTTCATGAGATTATAGATGGTTATTGGCATTAATTGGACCTCTTGTGATTGTCCACAGCAATGAGTGGGCAAAATGACAGATCCATAGATAATATGGTCCTAGTGGATACTCCAGCGTCGGGGCATGATAGTTGATTTTAATCAGCATCTCGTTCAAATGTAAGCCCGAGAATTAGCTCGCCAAAATATTCATGATACTGCCATGTCTTAGGTGCCTAAATCAAGGTATAATCAAAAATGAAATTACTCGAAAAAATGATATATTTGAGCTATTAGCTGCTTAATGATAGTTACAGCTGTTAGACACCCCATGCTTTTTCTGGTTTGCCTTATACAATGGTGTAAGGGGGCATTCTGACTTACCAACTACTGGTAAAGGGACCTGTACACCCTGACCCTACTCAGCTGCTATTTGCTTTAGCTCCCCTATCTGCCCCTGAGCCAGCAGGTGGTCCAGTACTTATTAGGGTACCGGGACCTGATCTGACACTTGAGTATGATCCTGATGAGGGGCTCGTCATGGAGGGAAATGATGGCTGGGAGGAGGATCCAGAGGAGCCGGATATCATTGATTTGATGAGGGATTCGAATGAAGACGATGTAAGGAGTCTTGCTAATGCATAAGGGAGCGATGATAGATTGCATATAGTTTTGTAAATGACCCCTTACGACCCTGGGACGTGTAAGTTTTGTGTAAGCACTAATTCAATAGTAAATAGATGCCCTAGAAAGAGAGATATCCTGACATTTTGCACGAAGTCAGGATGATATATATATGGATATTTTTGTAAACATACTTGATGATATCAATGAAAGTTATAATATTATTATTTTTGTTACCCATTTTGATAAAGACAGATGAACTTTATACTAAATTAACTACCTTATTTCTAGAATGTCACATCATAACGAAGAAAGGGATAATGAAACACTGGGCCAACAAAGGAAAGAGAATACACGTGCTGTGATACCCTCACCTTTGGTGTGAATGAAAATTCTTAATGCCTTTCTTGTGGAGATGAGACTCGAACTTGTTAATGTGATGAAGGGTTAAGTTATTCAAGTTGTTCTAAGTGTTAGAAGTTAGAATTGTTGTGGGAAAAGATCATGGTCCTAAAAGATGTCTAAGTGTTGGAGGATGTATGCATGGTTTGGTTTGTGCATTTGTTTGTTGTGAATGGGTATATGAGGCTCAAGGGTGGCCGGCTAGATGAGGTAGAATGGAGAGAAAGTTGTTTGGTTTCAAGTAAACAAAGGAAATAGGAGTGGAGAAGGGGAGAGCCGGCCATGGGAGGTTTTGGCTTCAAGATTGACTAAGTCCATGCCATTTGGACTAATTAAACTTAATTTGGACCAATGAAATAGAGCTTTGACCCTTTGACCTCCACATAGGACATATATATGAATATATTAATGTAAGAAGGTTGGGAGGAGAAGGAATGGCCGGCCAAGGGAAGCAAATTTCCACTTTGGTTGTTTTATTGCTTCATGAAGGTCAAGAATTGCTTTAAAATGTGGTGGGACCCCTAGTAAATGCTTGGGAAGGCTTTATGCATATATATGTATAGATATTGTGTGAGGAATGGAGGAGGAAGAGAGGAATGCCGGGCATTAGGGCTTCCATTCCATTTGTTTTATTGTTTTGTGCAAGTTAAATTTGCATTTAAATGGTGGGACCCTTTGGTTTAATGCATAGAGACTTTTATACTTATATATATATGTGTGTGTTGGGGAAATTGTGGTGGAGGAGTAGTTTGGCCGGCCACCTTGATTAAGTATAGATATATTGATGTATGTATAATGGTTGTTGGGAGGATATTTAATTGCTAAATATCTACCAAGAAGAGAAAGAAGGAAACCATTTGTGAAAGAGAAAAACCATCTGGCCATTTGAGGAGTGGAGAGCAAGCTTGAGAGAAAATTGAAAGAAAAGAGAAAGAGAAAGAAAGGAAAAAGAAGATCAAGAGGAGACGTGAAAAAGAGAAGTAAAAGAAAAAGAAATTCAAGGAAAGATCAAGTTATTAGAGCTTTGTCACCATTGATGCTAGCTTGAAGAGACAGGAAGGAGAAACCATCTTGGGACTTTTGGAGGTTTTGAAGTGGTTGAAGAGAGTGAAGCTTGAATTTGAGGTAAGGAACTCCTCCTAGTATGTCTTTTGAACTATTCTTCTTCATCCTTTGAACTTTAGTTATTATGGTGAAAAGTTGGGAGAATCATGATATAGTTTGGAGAATTTGCTATCTTTGCATATGTTTTCTTTTCTTCCTTCTTTATTTGTTTTTGGTGGGTTGAGATGTGGAATTACTTTTCTTTTTATGGAGATATACTAAAATCCTCTTCTTTCTCTTTCTTGTTTCACATAAAAGATAGGAGTGTGTGGTGGTGTTGGTTGAGAAGTTTAGAAGAGGAGTATGTGTTGGTTATGAGGTTGGAGGAAGTTCTTGAACTCCCTTTCGAATTGACATGTATTAGTGTGGCCTTGAAGGTGGAGTAAGGGGGAGAACAAAAAGAGGTTTGGTGCACAATGAAGTTAGGTTATTGAGGGTTGATTGAGATGAGTAAAACCCTAGTGAGGGAGGTGCTTGAGAACCGTAAACATAAGCTAGGAAATTTGGGATTTTGGGGTATTTAAACCTACCATCTGGACGGGTTAAAGGCAAATGAGATCTTCCCTCACTGCCGTCCGCATGGGAGCAGGGGGCGTCCAGACTGCAAGGCTTGGTTTTTGGCCCTGTGGTTACTGCCGTCCGGACAGGAGCAAGGGGCGTCCGGACGGTAGGTTGAGTTTTCTTATGTGTTTGTCTACCTCATGATGTATTGCTTGGGTTGACCTTGTTGCCTAAGAACCACCTTAAAATCATCTTAATTACATTCTAATGATTGAGTATTAATGCTAATGTTACATGAGAACCTTTAAGAAGATCCTTGAAACTATGTATGTTTCAATGGTAGGTGATTAAGGCTAATGTTAACGTTAAATGAGAACATTCATGAAATGAAATGTGTTGCTAATACGAAACCCCATGTGAAATGTGTTGCACATGTACTCACATACTTTATCAACCTAATAGAAGATAAGAAAACGAAATGATTAGTTGTGTGCCGGGGATTGTGGGATACGGAAAATAAGTATAGGGAATGTTACCCTCGGGTTGAAAATCTCGGAACCTACGCAGGGTTGGTGTTTCATACCAGTAGGTTAGTATCCTACGAAATGAGGGCAGTGTATTGGCTTAGGCATACACATGGGCGTAGCGTCATCCTAGGTTGCCACCCTTGCTCGGAACAAGGACGCCGGAACGGTACCCAATCCCCGATGATGTGTGCTTACTTGATATGTGACATATATATAAAATGAACAAGATAATGGTTTAACTAAAGATGATTGATCCTGCACACTTTTGATACTTGAATTGAACTATGAAACTTGTTTACACTTGTAGCATGAGTTATATGCTTCCATGTTTGACATGCTGCATTGTATTATGATTACCACATGCATTCTATATATATTTTGGGGAGTGTATCATGGGCACACGCCGTTCGTGCTCATGTCCCTACAGATGTCCATGCAGGACCCACACAAGACAAGTATGAGGGACCTCGAGGAGATGCCCATCTTTTGCAAAAGTGAAGCTAGTTGTGCATAGTATAGATGTCTTTTGAGGAAACCTTGGCATGTATATAATTTTCTTTTTCTTTTGATCTTGTAATGGCCATAAGACCTAAACTTGTACAAACTTGTGGAAATTCTTATAATGGATGGGTTTATATTTCCATTAATTCATGTGGAATGAATATATGATTAAATTATAAAGCCGTTGCGTATTTGTATGGCAGTGATATATAAATTGCACAGGTATTCTATTAGGTACTCCCATTTGATCAATTTTTAGGCCGTTATATAGTCGTTTTATAGCAGGGGGAGTTTTGTGGGTCCATTGCGTGACCGGTGCATTTGCTTTGATATGGTGATCGTGTTTCATGTTATGAATGCTTTTCACTTACTCCCTGGGTCCTCGGACTCGGGGCGTAACATGGTGACCAGATTGAAGCTATATGCTCGAGCTGCCTACGAACCTGTGAATGGATCAGGTCAACATAGTTCTCACCTAAAGTAGTCTAAACTATATAGTGAGGCGATTTGTACTGGTATGTAGATATAAGAGTCTTGCATTAGGTCTAAGATAGTGTCTCCCACAAATGTGATATGTTGATGTAAGCACGATTAGAATGCCATGGATGATAAAGTGATAGACCTCATCATAGGCCTGAGTAGGCTAAGTGTATGCAAGAGTGACTAATAAGATTGATGGTGTATATAAGATTAGTGTGAAGGAGTCTCGCTCCAGAAATGAGATGAGCAAAAGAGAAAGCCAAGCTCTAGATAAGTATTAAGAGTAGTTATTTTTGTATTGACCAAAGTGTGAAAGTCTAGCTCTAAGATTGAAATGCAAATTAGAGCCTTGTATATAACTTAGGAAGAGAGTTTGGCTCTAGATGATGAAAGACAGATAGCATCACGTGCTTAACTTGAAAAAAGAACCTTGCTCTGGAGTACAAGAATAGTTAGCACTTTACTTGTAACTGGGGAAAGAAATTTTACTTTATTGAGGCATTTAATTCCAAGGGTGCACCTCGTGTCGCTGAGTGAGTGTTTATCATCTGAGAAATGAACTTAGCTTTGATCAAGAGCTTAATTCTTAGTGATGATGATCAGGTTTGTATGGAACGGCCTAGGTTCCAAACATGATGTGAGTAATGTTGTCACGCCCCGGGTCCGGGGACCTAGGGAGTGAGTGTAAATCATTCATAATATGCAAAACGATCCTCATATCAGAGCTAATGCAGTGGACACGTACCAGACCCACAAAACTTTCTCTGCTATATAACCGCCTAAGTTTTGGTCAAATGGATACTTAATAGAATAACCTGTGTAATATATATATCCTCGCTGCCATACAACCATGCAGTGGTTTATCAAACTAATCCGACTATTCATCCAAGACCATACATCCAACCCACATTAGTCCATATAAATATAAAGCAACTTCCACTATTGAATTCTCATAAATTGGTACAAGTCTTGACCTTAAGGCCATTACAACCCCAAAGCAAAAAGGAAATATTTCTATACATCCCAATAATTTATCCAAATATATTTATAATATGCGTGAATAATTCAGCTCTTGCAAAAGCCCGTATGCACCACGTCTATATGCTTTTACTCGAGGTCCCCTTTACTCACCCTGTGTGGGTTCTGCATGGACAACTGTAGGGACGTGAACACGGACGGCGTGTGCCCACGATGTACTCCCATAACATAATATGATGCAGGCATAGCCATGATACCAGATAACAACAACAATAATCAATGTCTTATAACATAATAGCAATTAACTCAACTCATAACCACACCTTATAATTACAACAGTATTTAATTTATGTAAAATAGGCAAGGCCTTAATTCTAACAAATGTACAATTTCATAAATACATTAACATAAACATTACTATATTGTTCCACTACCTCCTGATCACTCCACCTCCCTTATATCACCTTTAAGTTTCCCCGGCTACCCCTGATCACTCCACCTCCCTTATACTACCTATTCTCATGCTTTAGGAGTGCACCTCCAGGGCGACAATCAGCCATAAACATATACATAGGGCCAAGCATATTGTGGTCCATCAGCCACCTGACATGCTTCCCCAGTCTCTCCAATTCCTAACACACAATCAAGCATTTCATTATCTCGCCTGTGGTCCATCAGCCACCTAGCATACCTCGTGCTTTAGGAATGCACTTTCAAGGCGACGATACGTCATAAACATAGATATAAGGCCAAGCCCTTGTGGTCCATCAGTCACCTGGTATACCTCGTGCTTTAGGAATGCACTTCCAAGGCGACAATACGCCATAAACATATACATAAAGCCAAGCCCTTATGGTCCATTAGCCACCTGACATACCTCGTGCTTTAGGAATGCACTTCCAAGGCGACGATACGTCATAAACATATACATAAGGCCAAGCCCTTGTGGTCTATCAGCCACCTGGCATGATCAATCAGTCCATCATCTCGCCTGTGGTCCATCAGCCACCTGGCGTGTTTTCTCATTCTTTCCGATTCCCAACACAAAATCAAACATTGTGTTTTTCTTATCTTCCATTAGGTGTGTAACCACGTGAGTTCACATATAACACATTTCATTAGTGGCACAACTCTTTCTATTAGGATTGCATATGATCAACATATTCATGAGCGTTCTCATCTCAACCCAAACATTCGTCATTTATCCCTCATCATGATATGCAAGTGTTTTATAATTATTGGTAACTCATTCCAAGTCCCACATGACGTGAGTTCACATGTAACATTAACATCAATACTCAGTCGTTGAAATGTAATTAGGATATTCCAAGGTGGTTCTTAAGTAACAATGTCAACCCAAGCAAGATATCATGCGTTAAACAAACACTCACGAAGACCTAACCTACCGTCCGGACGCCCCCTGTCCCGTCCGGACGGCAGAAGGCATGGAACCAAAATTGCACCTTGCCGTCCGGACGCCCCCTGCTCCCGTCTGGACGGCAGAGAGGGATGATCTCCGGATTCCCCAGCCCGTCCGGACGGTAGGCCTAATTCCATCAAAAACCCTAAGTTTTCTAGTTTGAGTCCAAGGCTCTCAATCATCCTTCTCACTAGGGTTTTACTCATCTCAATCAACCCTCAATAGCCTAACCTCATTGTGAACCAAACCTCTTTTTTGTTCTCCCCCTTACTCCACCTTCAAGGTCACACTAATACATGTCAATTGATAAGGAAGCTCAAGCACTTCCTACAATCTCACAACCAATACATACTCCTCTTCTAAACACCATAACCAATACCATCACACACCCCTATCTCTTATGTGAGACAAGGAAGGGAAAGAAAAGGGTTTTGACATATCCCTATGGGAGGGAAAGTAACCCTACATCTCAACCAACCAAAAAAAAAATATCAAGGGAGTGGAAGAAAAACCATATGCGAAGATGACAAGTTTCCTACACCACATCATGGTTTCCTCTACTTTTCACCATAATAACTAAAATTCAAAGAAAGAGAAGAAGAGTTCAAAATATATATTAGGAGGAGTTCCCTACCTCAATTTCAAGCTTCAATCCCTTCTACCACTTCAAGACCTTCAAAGGCTTCAAGATAGTTTCTCCCCCTTCAAGGTAGCCCCAAGTTTCACCAACTTGTGTTCTTCCTCTTCTAGACTCCTTTTTACACTTTTCTTCTTGGTGCTTCTTCCCTTTCTTCTTCTCTTCTTCCTCTTCCTCTTTCTTCTCCAAGGTTTCTCCCCAAACTTCTCTAATTCTCTCCAAGCTCACAAATGGCCGGATATCTCCTCTCCAAATGGTTTCCTTCTTTCTCTCCTTTAGATATTTAGGCTTATAATTAATATCTCAACAACCAAATATACATATATATATCTATATTCCATCAAGATGGCTGGCCAAGCATCCTTCTCCACTCATTCATCTATACATATATGTATATAAGTATAAAAGTCTCCATGCATTAACTTAAAGGGGTCCCACCATGTTAAATGCTTCTTGACTTGCATAAAACAATAAAACAAATAAAATGGAAAGCCACTAAGTGACTTGGCCGGTCATGCCCCTCTTCTCCCACCTTCTCACATTATATATACATATATATGCATAAAAGCCTTCCCAAGCATTTACTAGGGGTCCCACCACATTTTAATGCAAACTTGACCTCATTAAGCACCAAAGCAACTCATATTTGAAGACCAAGCAAGGGATGGCCGGCCATTTCATCTTCCTCTAACCCTCTCACAATATAATATATATATGCATAATCCTATGTGGAGGTCAAAGAGTCAAGCCTCAATTTAATTGGTTAGAATCCATTTGCCTAGTCAAAATTTGAGTTTAAATGGATTAAAAGTGGTGCCAAGGTCTTGCATGGCCGGTTTTTCTTCCTTCATTCCCAATTTCTTTGCTTACTTAAAACCAAACAAACTCTTTCCATTCTATATCATCTAGCCGGCCACCATTTGAGCCTCACATACACATTTAAAACAAACAAATGCATAAATAAACCATGTATACATCCCCCAAAACTTAGCACAACATGAATAGCATAACCTTTAATCCCATTGACAAGCTCGAATCCCATCTCCACAAGTAAGGCATTATGGATTTTCATTCACACTAAAAATTGAGGGTATCACATATATTACACAATGATACCTTTTGGTTTAAAGAATGTTGGTGCCATTTGTAAACGTGCTATGACTTTTTTTTTTTTTCATTTTGATGATGGGAATAACAAAGCAGAAATTTTGAGATAAGCACAAAATGTCAATATCCGTGTCTTCTTGTGAGGTGAAGCCGTCATATCTGTTTTCTTGGTTTCTAGATCTCGAAACACATTTTTAAAATATTCTCTTCACATACACAAGCACATTTATTTTATTTTAAATATTCCTTGTGCAAAAGATCATAGACCATAATTATATGATTGACTTGTAACAAATCTGTTACATACTTAGCTACAATCTATTAGGATATTACTTAATTGTAGACTAATTTTCAAATTATATTCCTATATAAAATCCTTAGCAACTTAAAAAAGAATTAAGTTTCGATCTAATCAATATTCAGTGAATCCTTTATGATATTAGAGCATATCATACTACACTGAGTTTTGATCCTGTCCACTATACCAAAACTTAATTCTTTTCCATGGCTACCCAAATCGAAGATACTACTACCTCTAATATCACCACTCTTCCAAACACTAGTCAAACAGTGGCTGGTCTTCTCTCTTTGCTCTTAATCCTAGCACACAACTTCCACCTCATCTTACTTCATCCAATTTTCTCTCCTATTTTACTCAGCTCGAATCCCAAATGGTCAGCTATGACTTGATGGAGACTTTAATGGCACTAAATTCGGTCCATCTAAGAATTTTGATGATCAGCCCAATCCATTATATACTCGCTAGTTTTGCAAAGACAAACTGCTTCTGCATGTAGTTTTTTAGTTCTGTCAATAAAAAGATCTTGCCCTTAATCCTCATTGCTTCCACCACTCATGATGTATGGGACAAAAGTTTAAACGGCTATATGCTAACTAGTCTCGCAGCCGTGTTATGCAACTCAAGCAGGATTTGTTTATGCTCCAGCGTTGTTCTCAGACCATCTCAAAGTTCCTTTAGGTTGTTAAATTTTGTATTGATGAACTTGCTACTATTGCTGTTAGCTTTCTAGTGATATCACTTTTCACATTCTCAATGGTCTTGGCCTCTAGGTTTGTGACATTGCCGCTCTGATTAGGGCTTGTGAGTCTTATTTATTCTTTGAGGAACCCCGTGACCTCTTAGCTGTTCACTAGAGGTATCTTAAGCCACTTGATGCTACTTTGGCATCTTCGATGGCTATTGCCAATTCATGTCAGGATGGTTAGTCAGGTTGTTCACACTACTCACAACAGCGTGTGAATACCACCAACTCTTGCTATTTTCTGTCCCATAAAAATACTACCAAGAATTTGTTCAAGGGGTCCAACACATTCTGAAGTCCAAGGCCAACATCGTGTATCAGCTTTGTGACATTCTTGGCCATTCGGCCAAAATATGTTGAGTCTTCAACACTATCTTTGTACAGTCTTGCAGCTAATTAGTCTGTTAAAGGGTAATACCACCGACAAACGCTGGTTAGTAGACACTATTGCCTTGCATAACATTACCTCAGATCTCTCCAATCTATCAATTCATCCAAAGTATGATGGCACTAACGAAGTCGTCATTAGGGACGATTCAGGTTTGATAGTAACGCAAATCAGTTCTTCTATCTTAAATTGTAATTCCTATTTCTTTAAATCTATATAATAAAATACAACTATTGATATGACTTTTATGTATGTGTCAAACAAAGAAAACTCCGTGCAGAGCATGCGCGACACTGCCGTTGGTGTATGGGCGTGAGGGCCGGGAGTTGTGTTTTCTTATATATATAATAATAGTTACATGAGAGAGAAAGAGAGAGAGAGGGATGGCTCGGGTTAGGTTGCCAAGATGGTTTTCTTTTTTCTTTTCTTTTTTTTTTTTTAAAGAAATTTAACTTTCTTAAAGACAAATTAATTTTTTTTTTTAAAGACAGGTTAAATACAGATTAAAAAAATAAAAATAATTAATTTACTATATAATAATTAATAATTAATATTAAAAAAAATAATATTAGACAAAGTTAACTAAGTTTATTTATTTAAAAAAAATAAAATTTAAAATTTAATTTTAATGTACTTAAATTAAAAATTAAAAATAATATTAAATTTTAAAAAATAAACATTTAAATTAAAATTTTAATTTTTTTGATGGGAAAAATTCAATTTTAATGTACTTAAAATTTAAAATTTTAAATATATACACTTTTATACTCTTTTTTGTCATCTATATAATAAAAAAAGCTAAAAAATTTAAATTTGAGATATTTTTAATCATTAGATTTGCTCAATGGTCAGAACTATTTCTTATTTTTCTTTACAATTTAGTTGTCTTTTTGTTCACTTCATATGGAAATACAATCTTTTACTCTTATTGTATTTTGTTAAATATCTTTTAATATAAAAAATATTTTTAAAATTGACATATTTTTAACCATTAAATTTATTTAGTACTTAGAATTAATTTTTTTTCTCCCCACTTTAGTTATCTTTTCGATCACTTTACATGAAAATATACTTTGTTACTCTTCATATATTTTGTTGAATTTTTTTTTATAAATTTTTTTTTTAAAATGTGATTACAAAATTATTTTAATTTTTTAATATCTTCATTTTGTATTTTTTTATTAATTTTTTCAAAAATTTTAAACTTTAAACGTGTTAATCACATTCATAAAAAATATTAAAAAATTCAGTAAAAGTTAAAAAAAAAAATACTAACTTTTACATTCATTTTTTTTATCTAAACAGATAATTTTTACTTAAATAAACATTATTTTTTATTTCTTTTGAAAGTGATTAATATACTTAAAAATTGTAGCTTTTAGAAAAAAATAAATTTAATAAAAATAAGACGAAAAAGTTAAAAAAAAAAAAAAACTTGAGACTAAATTAGAGGAAGAACAATCCGTGCTTTACATGGGAATTTACTAGTTAGATAATACGATGTGTCTCATCTATTCACAAAAATCTAATTTTAGCTCATCATTTTGTTGAAACTAATGACGTTTCAATGGAGTTTTACCCTTATTTTTTCATTGTGAAGGATCTGAAAGTAGGGGAGATCCTCCTGCGAGGACTATGTGAGAATGGCTTATATCCATTATGGGTATTGACGGATTCGAAATCTTCCACAGTCACGGCCTTCTTTAGTGAGCCCACAAGTCTTGATGCCTAGCATAATTGTCTAGGACACCCCTTATCTATAGTTGTGTCTCATTTAGTTAAGTTATTTTCACTTCCAATTTCCAAACAAAATGTCCGTACTTCGGATTTATCTTCCTCTTGCTGTTTAAATAATAGTCGTCACCAACCTTTTAAGCTAACTTCTTTGCTCAGTTCTCATGTTTTACAATATGTGTATTCGGATGTTTTGGGGGGCCTAGTCCCATTACTTCAATTGGTGATCATAGATTTTATGTCATTTTTATTGATTTTTTTTTACGAAGTTATGTGTGGTTTTTTTCATTAAAGGCTAAGTTGGAGGCTGATTTTATTTTTCGTAATTTCAAAATCATGGTTGAAAAACAATTTGATTCACCGATTAAAAATTTTTATTCTGATAATGGAAGTGAATTCCTTAAACTAAAGTCATTTTTTAGTACAAACAGAATTGTTTTTACATCACTGCACCCCTTAACAAAATGGAACTTTCGAAAGGCAAAAGAGGCAGAATAATGTGTCCAATAAAGAGATATGATTCAAGAGAGAAGTACAAGAGTTGAGAACTAGAGAAACATTCAACTTCCCAATCTTGAAGATTCTTCCAAGCTGTAATATGCCAAACGAGCTCCACTAACTACCAAAAAACACACATTTCCACCGAAGCAACCCTATTAACTACTACATAGTTCAAATCATACTAGTCTCCATATTAACTTTTAGATCATATACTCATATAAAATTATACATTCTCCATAAGTTTTGCTTAGACTATTCCGCATATAAAAATATACTCCAAGCTAAATTTATGGAGAACTAATTTATTACACCTTAGGTTGTATTTATTTAACATGAAAATGATAACCGCATATGTAAGAATTGAACCTACTCCCACCTTCTTCAAATATTATGCCAAGACTTGGTGCAAGAGAAATTTAAAAACCTATAATTCCCTTTAGATATAATGAACTTAACTTTTATCTTAAACACAAATACAATTTGTCTAATATTGATATATTTTTTACTTTGCATCCTATGTATTGCAAAGTTTTTTTTCTTTTTTGGTAAGTATGTATTGCAAAGTTTAATGGCTAGTAAAATAGTACCAAGGTGATATGCCATCCTTAGCATACCGTTATCCCTGGTTGTCACATTTGGCTTAAACTTGAGAGTCAAGACACTAAAAGCATACTAGCATCTTAACTAAATTCTGAATTCAGAAATGGTCGTAATTAATTTTCTTTAGTTAATTTGAAATGTTATATGATTTTTAGCATTAGAAACTAAATACACAAACCTCTCCAACTATACCAATATAAAAAAAAATTAGAGCTCTATACAAAAAACTAATAATAAAGAAATCAGAGGTCTATATAGAAAATGTTAACACTTTACAACCAAATAGAATTATTTTTATTAATCTACTTTTTCTATTGTTATTCCCTACTAACCAAATAAAATAAAATAATTTTGAATCTTTTCCTCTTTTCTTTTTCTATTTTTTTTCTTTTACCAACAAATACTTAATTAATTGCAAATTATTTTTAGAAATTAATTTAAACTCCAAATCAAAAATTTACATAACATTTACAATATCGACTTCTAAAATACAACAACGATGATCACCCGCCACCCTTAAGTGAGAAAAGAATAAAGAAATAAAAAATGATAGCTGGGGATCGCCAATTAAAAAAATATGGCAACCATAAAAAGAAAAAAAAATGCAAGTGAAGAACATAGATATAGAGAGAATTATATATGTGTGTGTATTGAAGCAAATTACACCTCTAATTCACAATTGGAACAGTAGAAAGGCACTATAGAGGAGCACATAACTTTCAAGGTGAGACGTCTAGACTTCTAAACTTCGACCTTAAACCGAATCTAAAATATATTTTAGCACTCAATTAAATCAAAATCATGTCATTTTAGTTTAAAATGTAATAAGTAAAACACTACAAAAATTTATAAAAATATATATGTATTATTTTATCAAGCTATCAAGCCGAATAGTTCTTAATTATTTCAAAATCAAATTATGTTTATGTTATCTTCATGCGTGTGCATACATTCATGTTTTAAAACAAACTTAGACCCGTTTAAGGATCGTGTAGCAATCAATGTGCTCATCTTTGATGCGATGAGTTAAGTCTTTTAAGACTCGATTCGTTCTTATGACGAGGATGCACAAATCGACATATGCGATCCTTGAATTGTCCAGTTTGGACAGTTTGGGAATGCAATTATCTATCTTATACTCAACACTGCTCTTTCCTAATCTATGTTAGGCAATTTTTGTGTAGCCACTCTCTTAGTTTTCTAGGTACATATATAAATGTGGAAAACAATGTGTACTTGGAGAACTACGTGGAGATGTTGCCAAAATTTCATCTAACAATAGAATAGAGGATTAGTGGCATTAAGTAAGAGTTGGATCATGCATTCTCGAATGGGATAGGAATTATCGCCCTTTAGTAAGAAGTTTTAGGTTTTTTTAAATGACCATTCATGTAGGTTTCACTAGTAAATTACTAAAACATGTTTCATCCACCTATTTAGTACATTGGACGACGTTGGGCTTGAAAGAATGGATAAGACTTGGATTGACTTGCCAGATAGATTGTCATCTCGATACGTACAAGGGATTGATGAGTATAATGCATACACCCATATGTTGGACCAACAATTGATTAATTATCCATGTATTAATCGATATCATTTTACACAGGAAGTGTTCAAGGATCATTTGATGAGAAACGAGTCCTAAAAACTTATAAGAATTGGACAAAGCATGGGAAGGCTTATGTTTCATTCCAACAACGTGAGGAAAGAGTTGACTTCTGTGCAGAGGCAGTGCTTGGGGATTAGATTATTGAAATGATGGAAGAGATCTTGGTTGGGGTTCATACCACAGAGCTAAGATAAAGCTGATGAAGCGGGCAGGAGTAATCCCTGATCTGGTGCCAACAAAGATTCATTGAGTTTTTTTAGAATTCTCGATGATGCAAACACCAAATTATACCCTGGATGTCAGAATTATAGTCAGTTATGTTTCATCGTTGAGCTATTGCACTTAAAAGTTTTGAATTAATAGACCAATAGTTCGTTCAACATGCTACTAGAGTTGTTAAAAAAGGTCCTGCCTTATGGTGCAAAGGTTTGTGAGTCCTACTACCATGCTAAAAAATTGATAGAAGATTTGGGCTTCACGTACGAAACATGGGATGCATGCCCAAGAAATTGTAAGTTATTTTGAAATGAGCAAGCAAATCTTGACAAATGTCTTGTGTGCGATAATTCCAGATGGAAATAAGACAGTGTTTCTCGGGGTACTAACTGCCGCTTTAGAAAAAGAAGAAAACCTATCCCTATAAAGCAGGTTTGATACTTCCCTCTTAAGCCTAGGCTGAAGACATTGTTTATATCTACAAAGACGGCACAATTAATGAGATGGCATTCTGATCATAATAATGATAATGGAAAAATTATGCATCCATCTGACTCCCCCATTGGAAAGATTTCAATTTTTGAAATCCAGACTTTGCTTCAGATACTTGAAACGTTTAGCTCGATCTGGCTACAGATGGGGTAAACCCATTTAGGGCGATGAATATCGCGCACAATACATGGCCAGCTGTTCTCGTTCCTTATAATCTCCCCCCTTGGCTGTGCATGAAGCAACCCTTTATCATTCTGTCTATACTAATTGATGGGCCAAAAGGACCCCAAGATAAGATTAATGTGTACCTATAACCGTTAATAGAACAGTTGCAAGAATTATGGAGTGAAGGAGTGATGGCAATTGATGCTGCGAGTAATGAAATGTTTAACCTCCGTGCAGCTTTATTGTGGACAATTAATGATTTCCCAACATATGCTAATTTATCCAGTTGGAGTATGAAATGAAAGTTTGCCTATCCTTCCTCTAATAAGAGTGCTCAATCCTGGTGGTTACATCATGGCAAGAGATTTTGTTACATGGACCATAGACGATTCCTTCCTAGTACACATAGGTTTAAACGGAATAAAACTGCGTTTGATGGCAATCGAGACTTCAATCTAGCCCTTAAGAAATTGACTGGTGATGAATTACTAAACCAACTTAATTCAGATGGTATATTAACTGCATATAAGCCAAATGACCTACTAGCCTTGTCGAATGAATCAAATCTATAATACCTTGAAAATTAGTATTGTAGCATTTCGAATTTCAAATACAATTAGTTTTATGTTAAAAAGTATCATTGGTGTTATTATTTTAAAATTTGTGATTATTAGGTATTAGTGTAAATGTTAACTTGAATTAAAGTGGGAGAGGTGTATCTAAGTTGGGCATTTAATAAGTTAAAGTAGGAAATGAAATGGAATGGGCAGGGACGTGGCCGCCCATCACATGGGAGAAAGAATTTGATTTGGACCAAGCTAAGTGTAAGTTGAATACATGTTTGACTATAAGGGGGAGAGCGACCTTCGGGTGAGTTAAACTTGAGGGGTTGGTTGAATAAAATTAGGTGTGTATGGGTATGTTTTGTCTTCTCCCTAACCTTATATTCTTCTAAGTTGAAAAGTCAAATGTAGTAGATGGAGGAAAGACAAAGTGAGAAATGAAGAGATGACTAGGAAGAATGGTTAACCGGCCATATGGAGAAAATTAAGAGACTTGGGAGAAGACTTGAGGGCTTGGCCAAATGGGAGGGGTGTATGTGTGTGATTTTATCTTTTCCTTTGTCACGCCCCAGATCTGAGGACTAGAGGAGTGAGTGATAAACATGCAAATTATGGATAATCAGTCACAACATCAGAGCATACACAACGATTACGCAATGGGACCCACAACTATAATATATAAACCTGTCCAACCGAAACAACAATTCTACTAGAACATAATTCCACTCACAGATATTCCAAGGACTAAATTAATTATAATAGTGTATAATAATACATTAAAGTTTTTACATTCCAAAATATCATGTTTATACAACATATGTCTCCAAAATACATGACATAAAATACAAATTGGTCCAAAATATCAATTTTTCTTCTAGCTTGCAATTTGATCACCCTAGGCTTTCTGTGTGGGTCTTGCATTGACATCTCTAGGGACGTGAGCACGGACGGCTTGTGCTCACGCTGCTCCACAATAATATATGTATAATAAATGTATGGAAATGCACGCATACAACATAAAATACATATTTTAAAGTAATGTATGATAGAAAGATACATAATGCACGAGATATTCAAATCATATAAATAACAATTCCATAATCATTCTCCAAACATAAATATGTAAAATTTCCTTTTAAAATTTTCAATAATTATTATTTCCATTCTCATTTTCGTTTCATAACAATTCCGCATATAATCATCGGGGAATAGGCACATAAACTAAACGTGTTTTAGGGCTATGGCCCAAGGCGACGATACGCCACAATTGGATAATAGTACAAAGGCTAAACGTGCTTTAAGTTTAAGGCGACGATACGCCCAATATACGCCAAACATGTTGTGGGCTACTAACCCACTGGCATAAAAACCAAACCCTGCATAGGTTCTGGGACTTTTAACCCGAGGGTATCGCAAGACCCTTCGTATTTTACCATACCCAACCCCGGACAAACAAACAATCATCCATTCATTTCTTTTCTTTAAATCCACATTTAATTCCATGTCATTAGAGCATGGTATATTCATATGCTAATTAAGTAGGGAATTTCCACCCAACACATACATAACTTCCAATTTCATTCCATAACTATACTAGGCGGCATTCAACAAGCATGCCACTAATGCATTTATCGATTTCAACTTCAGAAAGATATCATAAACATAAAAATTCCAGCACTTAAACAAATATAAATGAGCATAGGTTTAGATTCAATTTTGTGCCAAAATAGTCAAGTTTAGGTACCCAAAACTTGGCCAATTTTTACCATACGAATTAGGGATTTTTTCCACACTTTTAATACATAATTCTAATCAAAATTTCAAGCTTAAAATACTGTTCAAGCTCTGAAATTACAGCCCTTAGCCAGTTATGCTTTTCCACCCATTTCTTGGTTTCTATGCTTCCAATTTGACATGTTTTTGCATCGAAACTCAACCAAACTTTGAAAATTCAAATTTCAGTGGAACCTAGGGATTTTAAGCCTTCTAGGCACTGATTTCCAGCCCCTAAAACCTGAGATTTCCTGCCTTTAAGTCTCCCACGAAATTGGTGCCTTTTTAGGGCTTTAGGTACCAAAAAGCTACAATTTTGCACAATTTATTAACCACAAGTCAGGAGATCAATTTTATGTAAAACCTAGGGTTTCTAAACCCTAAAACCTCTATTTTTCAGTCCCCAAAGCCTGAAATATGCAGCCCCCTTTTAGCTTAGGTTTTTGGCCAATTTAGGTGAACATAGCACTAATTTGGCTAGTTTTCATTTTTTTTCACAATTTCTCCTAAATTTTCCAAACTCAACTTCATATTCAATACTCCAAGCATACGTACATGCATATATGAAGTAGAGTAGAGTATCCCTACTTCAAGAGCTGGCCGTGTAATACCCCGAACTTTCCAAGAAAGAGTACATAAAGAATTTGAGGTATTGCGTACCCAGCTTGAAATCTAAGATAAAGGATCCTCCTGGAACTTGATTTTAACTTAAAGAAGGTAATATTAGAGCATTCTTAAACCCTAAATTTGAATAGATAAGTCTTGATTCAAGAATTTAGAAATTAGAAACCCTAATTATCCAAACTAAGTTTAGTGAATTGTTAAGTGAATTTAGGTGATTCTAAGCCCCAAATT
>JAVXUM010000046.1:11796512-11813604 GCA_035590655.1 Pouteria glomerata
ATGTAATCCTTCCACCACTTGGCCATTCCATCTCATATTATTCCATATGAAAACCATCCATTCATTCATCTCTCGAATGTGAGGGGTATCACACTCAGTGTCTCCATCAAGCCCCTCAAAGGAATACAAATCAAAAACATTAAAAATGGGGCTAAAATGCAAATCCGATGGTAGCTCAAGCAAATAAGCATTTGAACTTATTTTTTTTTAACACCTTACATGGACCAAACTTTCTTGCCTTGGGACTGTGATAAGTTCCTTTAGGAAACCTGTTATGCATCAAATGCACCAAAACCATATCTCCTTCAAACTCCTTCACACAACGGTGTTGGTTTACTCTTGTGGCATAGTCTTTATTGCTCTTCTTGAGAGCATTCCTCACTTCTTCATGAACCTTTCGAATATGATTGGCAAAGGCTTCTTCATGATCACTAACCCATGCTTCTGGTGTCAATGGAACTAAGTCTAAGTCATGTTGAGGTCGTCCATATGCTGCTTCAGAAGGAGTCTTCTTTATGATTCTGTTTGTTGAATTGTTGTAAGCAAATTTTATCTTTGTTATGGTAGAATACCATATCTTTGCATGATTTCCCACAAGGTATTGTAGCATACTACCCAAACTTCGATTAATTAATTTTGTTTGGCTGTTAGTTTACGGGTGACAAGTGCTAGTACTTCAAATCACTCCCAAATTTACTCCATAAAGTGCCCCAAAAGTGCCCCATGAACTTCACATCTCTATTAGATACAATAGACGATAGAATATCATGTAGTCTTACCACTTCTTTGAAGAATAATTTAGCAATGTGTACAACATCAAAAGACATTGAGCAAGGAATAAAATGCATCATTTTGGGGAAACGATCAACTACAAGAAGGATAGAGTTATGTCCCTTTGATGTCTTTGGAGTTCCAACACGAAATCCATGCTTAGATCAATCCAAGGAGCTTTTGGTTTCGGTAATAGTGTATACAAACCAGTGTTTTGTGAACAACACTTGCCAACTTGTCATGCATGGCAACGCTTTGTCAATTTGCTCACATCCTTGTACATTCTTGGCCAGAAATAACATTCACTAACCATTGACAATGTCTTATCTCTGCCAAAATGTCCACCCAATCCATTACGATAAAGTTCTCTAATAACCTGTTCCCGCAAATACCCTTTTGGAATGCACAGCTGACTGCCATTGAACAAATACTCATTTTGCAATCTATATGGCAGTATATTATCCCCTCCTATTTTGTCAATTTGGCAACAATTTTTCCAAAAGTGACGTTTTTAACTCTTCAAAGCTAGTAACTTGGGTTGCCAACACAGTTAACTATAAACTTCTTCTACTCGAGGCATCTGCAACTGATGAAACATCTAGAATCAGATTTTGTGTAGATCTTATTGCCAGAATCTTCTCGTAGGTTGTGGATTTGTTTTGCATTAAATAAGGAGTCCAAAAGTCAGTCCAATGTATTAAATAAGAAGTCTAAAAGTCAGTCCAAAGCATTAAATATTTTGAATGTTCTAGAGCTGCTGGTTGCCTATTATGTATAGGGAGCACTTGTAAGCTTTTGGGCAGCAATGAAAAGTTTAATCTGAGTTATCCTTGGCTTATTTCCAGCAACTAGCTTGCTTTTATTTGCTATGGAACTGATTTTTAGATCTGTCCAAGGAGGTGGACTCCTCCTACACTTTCATATCTCCATCCTTATTACCTCACATTCACCCCATTCCATCAACTACTAAACTCCAAATTTCCCTAGGCCTAATTGTTGAAATAAAAGTCCTCTTTGCACTAGTTTAGTTCAGGTTTTCTGGTCTGCATCAGTCTATTAAATCTGAATTTTCTTGTAGCTGCATCAGCAACTTTGTTAGACTCACCATTTTATATTTAAGAGAAAAAGTTAATCCCTGTCGATAAGAACTCCACTTGGCATGCTTGGAATTTAGTTTCTTCTGTAAATTCAAGTACCTCAAGGCTTGATGATGAGGGTAAACAACAAACTCTCTATATGTTAGGTAATGCTCCCAATGTTGAATGGCTTGAACAAGTGCTTGAAATTCCAAATTTTAGGTAGAATAACAACATTTAGCATCTGATGGCTTCTCACTAAAGAATTCCGCTGGCCTTCCTTCTCCACTAAGAACAGCCCCAATTCCGACATGTGACGCATCACATTCCACAGTGAAAAGCCATTTAAAAGCTAGTAGAACTAGCACTGGAGCAGCTATCATCATCTCTTTAATTTGTTCAAAAGTTGTTTGTGCTGATTTTGACCATTTAAATTCAACTCCGTTCAATCACACTGATTGGGCTCATAATAGAGTTGAAATTTCGTATAAATCTTTTTTAGAAAGATGCCAATCCATGAAAACTATGAACATCAACCATAGATTGTGATATGGGCCAATATCTAATTGCTTGAATCTGGATCCGGTTGCAGCCCCCTCAGCTCAAACAAGAAGGCCAAGAAACACAACTTTGTCACACAAGAAAGAGCAGTTCTTCAAATTGACAGGGAGTTTCTCCTTGTAAAGAATCTCCATGACTTGACGCAAATGCATCAAATGCTTTTCTGTAGTTTGACTATATATTAAAATATTATAAAAGTAACCTTTCAAAAAAACTAAAATATTATAAAAGTAAACAACTACAAATAGACCCAAGAGTGGTTTGAGTACCTTCATCAAGTGACACACTTGAATGTGCTTGGCGTGTTTGAGAGTCCAAACGATATCACTAACCACTCATATGGCATTTGCTGTCTTAAAAGTAGTTTTTCACTCATCAGCACTGCGCATCCGTAAACCACTTGTTAAATAGATTTTGAAAAATATTTTAGACTCAACAAACATATCAAGCATCTCTTATAAGCGAGGTATGGGGAACTAATATTTCACTATAGTTTTGTTAATTGCACGACTATCCACATGCATTCGCCGTTGGGACACCACAGGGGCTTTTGCTGTCTTGCACTAAATCCTTTGAAATCAGCTCTTCAACTTGCTTTTGCATTTCTTTTCGGTCAGCAGGATGCATTCTATAGGCTGGTAGATTTGGTAAAGGTGCTCAGGTACTAGATCAACGACATGTTGATTGCTTCTCATAGGAGGTAAACCCTTCGGTAATTCATCATTGGCCAACTCTTTAAAATCCCTTAGTATCTGCTAAATTTCATATGGAAAATCATCAAATTCAAACTCTCAGACCTCTGTTACAATCCTACCTACCAGTGCATAGATAATTCCACTCCTCTACTATCCACTTAAATTTTTTGGGCAGTCAAGAAACTATTTACCTTTCTAGCATTAGGTAAATTTGTAGCTTCTTCCTTTAGAGGTTGTAAAGTGAGATTTTTATTACCTTTCTTGAAGGAATATGTATTTGTCTTTGTATAATGGACCATATCTTTATCATACAATCACGACCTCCCTAAAAGAATCTGGTGTGCACCCATAGGCGCCACATCACACAAAGCTTCACCATCAATATTATTTCCCATTGTAAATATAACTAAACAACGAGAAGTAACTGATACCTTATTTTCCTTTCGAAACAAAGCAACCTTACAAGAATTAAATTCTTTTTTGTTGGTAATTTCAACTTTTCTATGACATCTTTTGAAATTATGTTCTCACTGCTACCTTTATCTAGAAAAATATTACGAACTTTACCCCCAAAAAAAAAACACGTGTATGGAAAATATTATGTCTCCTCCAATCCTCCTCTTCTTCGATCTTGGGCAACTAAGGACTCACCTTGTACTAGAAAAACTTCAACATCTTCCTCACCATCATCATATTCATCCTAAACTAGTTCCATTAATTCCTCTTCCTCTTCATCTTCCTCTTCCCTAGGTTCTACTAAATTGATTCTTGTTTGTGGGCATGCATAAGATGTGTGTCGCTTTTCTCTACAAGTAAAACAATGGCTGTGAAATATTCCCTACCTTTGAGTTGTTTGCAGCAGCAACATATCTTCCATCAAATACTACAATTGCCTTCCCTTTTCTACCTCTATGGGCCACCAGCATTGATTCCACCACACGGTTGGTTAGTTGTAGCTCCATGTTCACATTTTGGGACATTTTGTTCATTCCGAACACCTTGGACAGCAGCTGCATTTTGCTGTGATGTACCATATAGATAATGGTCTTCTCGCATCATAATACCACATCCTCTTTTCAGCTATTAAGGCATTTTGTCAAGCATCTTCTAGGTTGAACACATAAATGATTCCCATCTCATTCCTAATCGATTGTTTCAAGCCCGAGAAGTAACGAGAAGTTATTTGTTTATTACTCTCGTTTAAGCCAACCCGAGTAGAAAGATTGTTAAACTTGGACATATACTCCTCTACCGTCATGCCTCTTTGTTTCAAGGAGTGAAATCTCTCATATAACTCCATTGTATAATCAGTTGACAAAAATTGCTTTCGCATCTTTGCCTTCGTATGTTCCCTTGTGCAGATATTTTGCTTGCCTTGTAGAGATCGCTGCTCCTCAACTCATGGTTCAATGTATCATCTGAAACGCCGAGATATCATTCAAGACGTATCGAAATTAATAGATGACGTGACGAGATCTCAGCCTGCATCAAAGAAATGCATCAACAGTAGTCATCTCGCTCTGTTGCGGCAGAGACAAGCTAATATCTTAGCAATACACTAAAACGATTAACTATCGTGGCAAGAAATCGACGAGACAAACAATTTCTCGGCGATTTGTGTAAAAGAGGGAAAAAAAAAAGGTTAGCTCATTCACATGTTATAAGTAATTATCTAATGTTTAGTAAAAGAGTTACTGTGTTTTTGGTCATTTAATATATCCATTTTATTATTTAGAATTTTTTTATATTTTTTTGATTTTTAAAATTAAAAAAAATAGAATATTAAGTATCTCTCGCGACACGACACTGCGATTGCATCAAAAATTCTCAAGTCGATACGACAGTTGCGACCACGACTTTGAACAATGCCTCAACTTGCTTCCACCATTTAAGTGTAGTACTCTTCAATTTAACCTTCATAAATAGCACCTTTCTATCTTCTGCCATGGGTTTTCATTCAAAATAGGTTTTTAAAATAGTTTCGCAGTCCAAATAATCGCATCTTTCCAAAAAAATCAGCAACTTCAATTTTAATTCTGCCACCATTCAAATCAAGGGCTCGCACTAATCTCTTTTCCAATCTACCTCGATTTGGATCTTTTATGTATTCAATCTCATAGGAGGGATTCTCCTCTTCAACTTTATCGTCATCCTCTAGACTACCTTTCGGTATTTCTAAAGGGTCACGGTTACCTTCCAGAATCTCCATATGGGCTTTTGCTCATTCCTTGCGTTGCAACATTTGTACTGCTCTCAACAAGTCTTCAATTATAAGCTTCATCCCACCCATATATTTGTTGGACTTGGTTTCTTCCACCTCAAGACCTCTACCAGGCCAATCATTGCGTCTAATCATAGTTTTGAGGCTCTGATACAACTTAATGCAACCAAGGAAGACAAACACAACAACTAACAGAAAAACAGTGGAGAGAAAATAATGTATTGTATTAGGAACTCAGCCTAAGGCTTGAAAAGCAAACTCAGTTTTTCTGTTTATGAAAAACCATTGAATAATCCTTGCTGCAGCATAAAAGAGACTGTTTAAAAGAGTCTTAGTAACTCTAGGATCCTGACCCTTCATCTTAAAATAAAAGAACAAATCTTAATCATCCAAACTCATTAAAGTCACATGTTAGTCACATGACTCATTTACTTATTAAAAAAAAAGCTTAAATTACATCTACCTCTCCTTAACATTTGAGTAATTGGAGAGATCCCCCGGCTTTGTTCCAAATCTTGGGAATTATTGGGCTTCTACAAGATATTATTGCGGGCAGTAATGTTGTTAAAATCCCGATTTAAATCTTAAAATCTTACGATTTTACGATTTTAAAGTGAGAAAACTTGTTTGATTTTATATAAAATCTTAATAGGGGCAAAATAAGTAAAATCTCAATTTTGGAACATAAAATCAGTAAAATCTTGATTTTATAGACGAATTTATTGATTTTAAAAATTAAGTGATTTTTGTGTAATTTTGTCAAACAAAGTAGATTTTTATATTTTTTTCAAGTGATATGCTACAACTATTTTATTTGTTATTTTGTTTATTCTATAACATTATTATCTACTATATTACACTAATTGAGGATCATGTGTGTTGTTGCACCAAATTGACTATCATAAATGAAATGTAGTAGTTATGATAGAAATTAAGAGATCTATGATAAAATATTATAAATATATTCTAACTCAAACAAAAAATTAGGATAAAATGAAGTCAACTTTTTAATGTCAATTGTATAAATTACACCAAATATTTTAACGGTCTCAATTGTGTAGTTGGGTAAAGGGAGTATAGATTCAGATATATAATCTTTTGTAAACTTTGTTGAGAATTCATTTTGTTAATATGAGTAAGTTTTTGTGTATGTCATTTTTCTTGATGCATATCTTTTATCTCCTCTTATTAATAAAATTATTAACTTATCAAAAAAAAAAAAAAAAAAAAATAGAAGCTCTATGTGAAAAATTGTAACATAATAGATTATATTTTCATTTTATCAGCATTTAGTAAAATCTTACGATTCTGCGATTCGATTTTACAATTCGATTTTTGGACCCTCTACTGTTTTTAAGTAAAATCTTAATTTTAACAACTTTAGCGGGCAAAATGCCTTTGATTACTTAAAGGTGTTGTGGCATGCGGAGCCACATTACCACGGGAGTCATGAAACATTTGACCCAAGAGATTATTCTCTTGAGCCAGTTGAGCGCGGCTCAGGTGCCCACAGTGACTGTTTATTATTTGCTTAACTAGGGATAATGGGTAAAAGATTGAATTGAAAACTTTATACACGATACCAATATAGGTGTGGAACACGACGGTTTTGGAAACATGACAACATGGACCCAACGGGGATGGGCAAAAAATATATATATTTTTAGTTTTTATTATTAATTTTATGAATATAATTTTTATAAATGGCCAAAAATATTGAAAAAATAACACAAATCATACATTTCAGTTCATTTCTCTAACCTCATTCAATATACGAAAATAGCAAAAGAAGACGATACAAATGCCGATCAATTTCAAAAATTGATAGTTTAAAGTATGAACACAACAAGTATACAACAAAAATATATATACCTATTATGATATATACTAGAGGTGTATGCACACAATATGTGTGGTTATTACTTCATTTGTGTAATTTAATTAGGGGGGTATAAAAGTAAAACAATGTGGTGGTTAAAAATTTGAAATTTGTAAAATGATTTAATTAAGGGTAGTTTTTAGAAGTTGTTTGATTTAAAATTTGAATTTGGTGGGAGGTCGAAGGGTATTTTAGGTAACGAAAAAAGCTTAACCAAAATTGAAGCTTCATTAATTTTTAAGCTTTACCAAAACCTCTAGTGTTTCATTTATATGTATGTACAAATGAATATAATATCTACAAACCACCAAAAATATTGGAAAAATAGCAGTAATTCAACATTTCAATTTATTGTTTATACATTATTCAACTTACAAAAGGAACAAAAGATGATATAAAAGAATGAGACGAAAATAAAAAAGTTTATGATATAATAGATAAAATGTTGTAATCATTTGTATCTGGTGTAGAAAATAGAGTAGTCAAAATTGGGGCCACATGGCATGTCAATATGTGTTTTGGCATGGCTTGTGTTGTCCAATACGTGTCATTCATACAAATGTTACCCCTTTTTGAGTGTCCAACTTTAGGTCAACTCTAGTAGCTGCAGTTGCTTCTGATGGCTCGCGATGGATTGAAGCTGACAATACTTGGGGAAGGTGATTGGAAATATAACAACTTAGTCTATACTGGTCTTTTGACAAAAAGAGAATGGGAGCCGAGCATTGAGAAGAGGGACTGGATGAATGCAATTTCTTAAATGATCTCGAACTTGCAATGCTTTAGTAGTTGGCAGATTATACATTTTTGTCAAGTAAATTTTGAGAAGCTGCTATTTTTTCTTCAATTGGTGGGAATTATGGCTTTCCAATTTTGCTGGTATCGTGGATATATGCTTACAATGTTCTTCTGATATGAATGATTAGATTTATTATAACGTTAGTTGTGATTGGAATATTTGATTTACAACATAGTTATTGCTCGCAAAAATTTTGTGCGTGCTTGTTGCTATCAATCAATTTTACTTGATACAGTCATATCAGAAGGCTCTTAAAGTGGACCCTTCATATAAACCAGCAGCGGAGTGCCTGGCAATTGTTTTGACAGATCTTGGAACCAGCTTAAAGCTTGCTGGTAACACTCAGGAGGGAATACAGAAATATTATGAAGCTATTAACATAGATCCACATTATGCTGTAAGTTCATGTTCCTCCTCGTTCACCCTTCATGATGGGGACAAGTTTTTTAGTTTGCTTTATGGCATATGTATTCTGATGCATTCAGTACGCATGTGCAGCCTGCATATTACAACCTTGGTGTTGTTTATTCTGAACTGATGCAATATGACACGGCCCTTAATTGCTATGAGAAAGCTGCTTTGGAAAGGCCCATGTATGCTGAAGCATATTGCAATATGGGTGTTATCTATAAGAACCGTGGAGACTTGGAATTGGCTATTGCTTGTTATGAGAGGTAGTCTACTCGTTAGAAATCGTACGTGTTATGTGCCTAGCTTGAAAATTATTTGCTATGATTGGTAGTTTTCTCTGCTCATGCATGTCTGCTTTGTGCTTGTCCTTTCTCAGGTGTCTGGCTGTCTCTCCAAACTTTGAGATTGCAAAAAATAACATGGCAATTGCATTGACGGATTTAGGAACAAAGGTGGTTTCTGAGACAGTTAGCCTCAAAATTCTTCCTTATGTATTCACATGTTAAATTTCAATAAAATGAGTTTTATAACCTAAAGAATTTCTTCATTGATAATTTTGTTATTAGTTTTCATTGTGATTGTGGAAGTATCACTGTCTCCAACTTGCATTCATGGTCCTGCCATTAGTTCAGTTGGAGTAATGTAATTTTTCTCTGATTTTGTGCTACAACACAGTCCAGGGTGGCTTTTCCATCCATTATGCAATTTATATGCATATATCCACCCAGATTTGGGAATGGTGTAAAAGAACAACACTTGAAGTTCCCATTCAGAGGTCTTCACCTAACACATCTCTACTACTACTTTTACACATTGATTACACATCTCTACTACTACTTTTACTCATTGATTAGAATTTAAGGGGGAAAGAGAGAAAAACGCAGAAGGATCATTTGTATTGATTTTGTCATTCAATACTTGCTTGCAAAATCATATTGATGGGGATTATGATAACCGTTTCCAATTCAAATATTCTAGGCGGGGACGAAATTTGAATTGGATAGGTTAGATGTGGGGATTTGATTTATTTGTTCCTTAAAAATCGAGATTTGATTTTTGATTTATTTTTGGTTGTTACTTCGTTTGGTCTTTAGCCCTACTCTATATAAAGGGTTGGATACTGTAAGGAGGGGTAGTTTTTGGGGAGATGATATTGAATTACTTTTAGTTTTATCGTCCATATCTATGTTTCTTTATTATTCTTGCGCTCTTTGTTCTGCTGTGCTACGCCAAGTGGTATCAGAGCTAAAACATCCACCGCATTCAGAACAATACGAACAATCCCTAGGTTTGTTCACTTATCTTCATTGCCACCCGTGTTCATCGCTAACCCAGCAACTACCCATAACAGAAAGTAGCAATTTCTCTGTCGATTGCTTGATTGGTCAGTGAGGATAGAACCATTTTGTGCTAGCGAGGCCTGTCGACCAAAACTTCGAGTCCAGAACTTTGGTGCCCGATCTTTCACGTCGCTAACTAGCCCTAGGCGATCCATCACCGCTGCTCAACTCTATGCCAATCTTAACAAGTGTTCATTCATACAGTCTCAAGTGTCTTTTCTTGGGTTTATTGTTTCTTAAAGGGATAGCAGCAGACCCTGAGAAAATTAGAACTATCCTTGAATGGCCTGAACCTAAGACTATTTTTGAGGTTCGTAGTTTTCATGGACTCGTCACATTCTATCGCAGGTTTATTAAGGGTTTTGGGTCTATTATGGCTCCTATCACAGATTGCATGAAAAAGGGGAGTTTTTCAGTGGACCGTAGCTGCCACTAGGGCCTTTGAGGAAATGAAGAAAAAGATGGTGGAAGCCCCTGTCTTGAGACACCCCGACTTTTCCAAAGTCTTTGAGGTTGCTTGTGATGCCTCTGGGGTAGGTATAGGAGGTGTTTTGAGTCAAGAAGGTCGGCCAATAGCATATTTCAGTGAAAAGCTTAATGAGTTTAGGAAGCGATACTCTACATATGATAAAGAGTTGTTTGCTGTTGTTCGAGCCTTATGGCATTGGCGGTATTACCTGTTACCACAAGAGTTTGTCTTATACTTGGACCATCAGGCTCTAAAATATCTTCATTACCAAAAAAAATTGAGTAATGAGCATGCCTCAGGGGTTGAGTTTCTTCAAGAGTATACCTTTGTCCTTAATCCCTGCACAGGTGTGGAGAATAAGGTTGCGGATGCATTAAGTAGGGTTGTTCTCACTTTGCAGTCTATGCATGTCAGTTTCATGGGATTTGATAAGCTCAAAGATGAATATCCAACTTGTCCCAATTTTGTTGTAATCTTTCAAGACATCTGTTAGAATATAATCTTTAATTTATTTTTTTATTTTCCTTCTTGTAGCAGATTTAGTCTTAATTTCTCGTTCCTATTTGATTGTAATTTTCTTATTTACTTGGAACGTTTGATCTATAAATCAATGGCTGAGAGGGGAAAAAAATCAATCTTCTCTCATTCTCTTTTTCAATTTGGCATCAGAGCTAGGTTGATTCCAAGAAAAAAAAAAAAAAGAGGAGCTACAGAAGAAACCTTAGAGCAGGTCGACGGCGTTGAACTCTCGCCTGTTCTCTGTTCATCATCTTGCTACGTATCTATTCATCGGAATTGCTTCCGGCCATCACCAAGAGGATCGCTTGCCGTTAGCGACCACCGTCGGCTGAAGATCATTGCCTGGAAGTTCCGGACGCGCCCATACTCGCCGATCGTAGCTGCGGCTGTCCATCTCACGCGCCTGAAGTTTTTCACTTTCTGCCGGCGCGTGACCTTTCGGAAGGCTTCCGGCAACCTTTGAGGGTGCTCGCTTGATGTAGGCAAGCCCTTCCTAACCTCGAGTTGATTGTTTTGCCCTATCACAGTCACATTCTTGTTCGTTTGTCCTACGGCAGTTCAAGTCCATTGCTGTTTTGGTCTCTGCCGCTGGTTGCTTTGGTCTTTGCTGCTTTTGTGTGTTCGTGGTGCTTGCCAACAGTGTTTAGACGGCTTCAACAGTTTTTTTCTTTAACGCAACAGAGGTTTATTTCTTCTTTTCTTGGTCTAATTTCTTGGTGATTGTGCTAGCAAATTTTTTTGAAGGTATATTGTTGTTGGTTATTTGCAATTATGTCGAAGTCAAATTCTGTTCCTATCATGTCTCTGTCCGTATTTCTCAAGGCGGATGATGTTCCTCGTTCTATCACACCCAAGAAGTTAAATGGTGCAAATTATTTGAGTGGGGCGCATGCTGTGAAAACTTTTATTCAGGGAAAAGATAAATTGCTCTATATTACTGATAATCCACCTCCTTCTATTGATCCTCGATATCATGTTTGGTTGAGTGAGGATGCAATTGTTATGGGATTACTATGGCACAATTTGGAGGACTTAGTTGCCACCACTGTTGAGTTTTGTGATTCATCTAAAAAGATATGGGACTGTCTTGCAAAGTCTTAATCTGAAAAGAGTAATATTTCTAAAGTCTATGAGCTGTATGAGTAGATGTTTTCTGCAAAACAAGGGGAGCGATCTCTGTCTAATTATTACAGTCATTTGAAGGGATTATGGGAGCAGTTGCTACAATACAGGTCATTTAGTGAGGATCTAGCGCAGCAGAGGAAATATTGGGAGGAATTTATGATTGCCAACTTTTTATCTGGCCTTAATCCTGCTCTTCGAGGATTTAAGGATCAAATTCGAGCAAGTGAAATTTTGCCTACTGCTGCTAGTGCTTATGCTCGTATACAGAGATCCTCCTTAGGTAGTCATTCAAACACGGCTAATGATCCATCTTTACAAACTATTGAGGCCCAGTTTGGTGGGACCAAAAACCACCAAATCTCATCAAATTTAACTACTTTTTGTACTTTCTTCCAATTACATTTTAACACATATCACCTTTATGTCAAATCATCTGTACTTCTGCAGTACTTTTTGCCAAATTTTTATCTTCCAAACACCCCCTGATTCTTTGGCCCTTATTAGCCGTGGAGGCACCTCCCATGGTACTTCTCGCGGCAATTGTGGTAGACGAAATCCTCGTGGTGGTTCTAGAGATGGACGTTATTCTGGTGGCAGAGGTGACCGCAAGTGTGATTTTTGTGGCGGCACCAATCATACCGAGCCTTATTGCTGGAAGAAGTATGGCAAGCCTGAGCAAGCACACCATGTTTCTGATTGGGTAACTTCTGATAGTTCACCTTCGACACCTCAGGTGCCTTCTATTGGAGCTACCCCATCTGATTCTCAGTAGACGGTCACCTTAAGCTCATCACAGTTTCAGGAGCTTCTTCAGACCTTGCGTGTTTCACACCCTCCTGCCTCCATTGCTACTTTAACTAACTCAGGTGATCTGGCTCTTGTAGCCTCATCTTCTCCTACTTGGATCATCGATTCGGGCGCCAGTTCGCATATGTCTGGTAATTCTTCTTTATTCCCTGATCTTAGGACCATTCATCATAATATTGTGTTAGCTGACGATTCTTCTCGTCCTGTGTCTGGTAGTGGGGCGCTTCGTCCCTCCTCTTCTCTACATCTTCCTTCTAGTCTATATGTGCCTCGCTTTCCTTTTAATTTACTCTCTATTAGTTAGCTAACCAAAAAGTATTACATTGTTCCATAACCTTCTTTCCTACTTCTTGTGTTTTACAGGACCTCACGACGAAGAAGACGATTGGTTCGGGGCATGAGAAGGATGGCCTTTATTAACTTGATCGTGATCGTCCTTCGGAGCTTTTGGTTTCTACAGCTCTTCACACTTCTGTTTCACCTCTTCAATGGCATCTTCACTTGGGTCACCCTGGTTTAGCTAGATTAAAGTTAATTGTTCCAAATTTGAGTCAAGTATCGAGTCTAGAATGTGAAGTTTGTCAACTTGGTAAGCATCACCGTAGTTCATTTTCTAGTCATGGTCTTAGTAGTGAGTCTGAACCTTTTGCTATCGTTCATACAGATGCTTGGGGTCCTTCCCGCTTTACCAGTGTTAATAGTTTTTCTTATTTTGTGATATTTATTGATGATTTTTCTCGTATGACATGGCTTTTTTTAATGAAATATCGGTCTGATTTACCTTCTATTATTTCTCGTTTTTATAATGAAATTCTTACTCAATTTGACAGACGAATTAAAGTTTTCCATTCAGATAATTCATTAGAATATATACAAAATGTTGTTCAAATCTTTAGCATTGGTAAGGGTATTATTCATCAAACTACTTGTTCTCGTACCTCTCAACAAAATGGTGTGGCTGAACGCAAATACCGTCATTTGTTGGATGTTGCTCGAACCTTGATGTTTCACATTCATGGTCCCAAACCTTTTTGGGCCGATGCTGTTCTCACTGCGTGCTATCTTATCACTAGGATGCCTATCCTTGTCTTATCCAACCAATCACCCTTTCTATTATTTATCCCAAACCGTCTCCCTTTTCTTTCACCCATCGTATTTTTGGATGTGTTGCCTTTGTTCATAATCTTGACCCCAATCAGGATAAACTCTCACTTCATTCTCGTAAGTGTATTTTTCTAGGATATTCTCGTTCCGAGAAAGGCTATCGTTGTTACCACCCTCCTTCCTGTCGTTGTTTTGTCAGTACTAATGTTACCTTCTTTGAATCTACTGCTTTCTTTTCTTCTTCTGGTGACACATTGTCCCTCGATCTCATTGCCTCTCGTGAGGGGGCGAATACTCCTACACTTCTTGCTCCCTTATCCTCCACATATGCTCCCATGCCTCTATCTTCCTCCATCGACCCTAGCACAGAACCTTCCATCGGCTCAGAACCATTAGTTTCACCTACTCTTCCTCCTACTGTATCTGGGTCTCCTGCTTCGTTACAACACGTTTACCGACGCGATCGTGATAGAAAGGTTATTCTTCCCTTGCCGGCTGATCCACCTGCTTCGTCTGAGGTACCATCTTCTGACTTGCCTATTGCTTTACGGAAAGGTATACGAACTTGTACTCGCCACCCTATTGCTAATTTTGTCTCTTACCATTGTCTTTCTCCTTCTTTCTCTTCTTTTGTTTGTGCTTTGTCTTCTATTTCTATTCCTCCTTCATATAAGCAGGCCTTATCATTCCTGGGTGGAAATATGCAATGAATGAAGAAATGCGTGCTCTTCATCAGAATCAGATGTGGGAACTCACCTCTCTTCCCAGTGGGAAACAAACAGTTGGCTGTCGCTGGGTTTATATAGTTAAGTATCTACTAGATGGTTCTGTTGAGCGACTTAAGGCTCAATTGGTTGCCAAGGGATATACTCAGACGTATGGTGTTGACTGCTCTGAGATCTTTTCTCCAGTTGCTCGTCTAAATTCAATTCGTATTCTTCTTGTGGTAGCAGTTAGTCGCTCTTGGCCATTATATCAGCTTGACATTAAGAATGCATTTCTTCATGGTGAACTTCAAGAAGAAGTTTATATGGATCAGCCTCCTAGTTACAGCATTCCTGGTAGTGAGCATCTTGTGTGTCGATTAAGGTGTGCTTTTTATGGCTTGAAACAATCTCCTCGGGCCTGGTTTGATCATTTCAGCTTTGCTCTTCTTGGTGTGGGATATACTCGATCCACTGTTGATCATTCAGTGTTTATACGACGTACTTCTTCTGGTACTATTGTTTTTATTGTGTATGTAGATGATATTATTATTTCTGGAGATGATGCATCTGGCATTGTAGCCTTGAAACAGTCTCTCTCTACTCAGTTCCATACTAAGGACCTTGGATGTCTTCGCTACTTTCTCGGCATTGAGATTGCTCTCTCTTCCCAGGGTATTTCACTATGTCAGCGTAAGTATGTTTTGGATTTGCTCTCTGAAACCGGTCTTCTAGGTTCTCGTTCTGCTGACACTCCTATGGACTCCTCTACTAAATTGGATGCTACTTCTGGCGAGCCATTCTCCGATGTGAGTCGTTATAGACGTCTTGTGGGGAAACTTATTTATCTCACTATTACTCGCACTGATATTACCTATGCCGCGGGAGTAGTCAGCCAATTCATGCACAGTCCTCGTCATTCACATTTTGAGGCCGTTTGTCGGATTCTTCGCTATCTTTAGCAGTCCCTAGCTCGTGGCCTTTTCTATCGGCCTTGTTCATTTTTATCTGTTATTGGTTATAGTGATGCAGATTGGGCTGGTAGTCGGACTGATTGGCGTTCAACTTCGGGCTATTGTATCTTTGTTAGTGGTAATTTGGTTACTTGGCAGAGTAAGAAACAACAAGCTGTAGCTCGCTCCAGTGCTGAGGCTGAGTACCTCGCTATGGCCCATACTGCCTCTGAGATGCTTTGGATTTGATCTCTTTTTCGTGATTTTGGTCTTGATATCCCTACTCCTATGAATATGTATTGCGACAATCAAGCTGCCATTTTTATTGCCAATAATCTCGTGTTTCATGAGCGCATAAAGCACATTGAAGTCGATTGTTATTTTATTCGTGATTTGTTGCTTCGCAAAGAGTTGCGTACTCCATTTTGTTCGATCCGCTTCGCAGTTGGTTGATCTTCTTACGAAACTGCTACCACGTGCTTGATTTCAAAGTCTTTCATCCAAGCTGGGTATGTTTGATTTATGTGCACCAGCTTGAGGGGGCGTGTTAAAATATAATCTTTAATTTTTTTTTATTTTCCTTGTAGTAGCAGATTTAGTCTTAATTTCTCGTTTTCTATTTGATTGTAATTTCTTTATTTACTTGGAACGTTTGATCTATAAATACAATGGCTGAGAGGGGAGAAAAATCAATCTTCTCTCATTCTCTTTTTCAACTGCATCCAGGATGGTAACCGCCGTAAACTTGTTGATTTCATTATTTGCGATGGTTACTTGTTTCATGGATCTAAGTTGTGTATTCCTCGTACTTCTATTCGAGACTTTTTAGTTTGGGAGTTACATGCTGGGGGGTTAGCTGGCTATTTTGGGAGGGATAAGACTATCGCTCTAGTAGAAGATAGATTTTATTGGCCATCTTTTAAGAAAGATGTGGCCAAAATTATTTTGCAGTGTCGTACATGTCAAGTAGCAAAGGCTAAAAAGCAAAATTTTGGGTTGTACACACCATTATCTATTCCACACGCACCTTGGCAAGATGTTAGTATGGACTTTCTTCTTTGCTTACCTAGAACTGCTATAGGTCATGGTTCCATTCTAGTAGTAGTCGACCGATTTTCTAAGATGGCCCACTTCATACCTTGCACTAAAACGGCTGATGCTTCTCACGTCGCTAAGTTAATTCTTTATAGAGGTTGTCAAACTGTATGGCCTACCCACTTCTATAGTGTCAGATGAGGATGTTAAGTTTGTGAGTTACTTTTGGAAGACTCCGTGGAAATTGTTTGGTACCCATCTGAAATTTTTATCGGCTTTTCATCCCTAGACTGATGGTTAGACTGAAGTGGTTAATCAAAGTTTAGAAGACATGCTTCGGTGTCTAGTTGGGGAACGTTAAGGAACCTGGGATTTGTTACTCCCTACCACTGAATTTGCCTACAATAGCTCTGTCAATCGTTCTACTGGTGAGAGTCCTTTCGAGTGTGTTCATGGTGTTACCCTTCGCCAACATATTGACCTTATTCCTTTACCTTTTGATAGCCGTCCATCTCAATCAGCAGAATCCTTTGCACAACATATTCATGATATCTATGCTGATGTTAGACGTAAAATTGCGACTAGTAATTTAGATTATAAACTAGCTGCTGATGTACATCGTC